>VYXB01004610.1:72394-123572 GCA_013397135.1 Pachyramphus minor | reverse complement strand
GTCCGCTTGCCCCGAACGATACTAATTCCCGGTGAAAATGACAAGTGATCAGCAAAGAAGAGGAGGTCTTGATTGATAACCACAATCCACCCAAAATATCCTCGGGAGCAGAGGAAGAGAGGGAGGGAGAGAGAGAGAGAGAGAGAGGCGAGAGAAACTGCAGTGCATAGACGATCCCTGTGTTCCTACGAGACGGGCTGGCTCGCTCGGCGGAACGCGCCCTCCGCCGGGCCGGCAGGAAGGGGCCGGCACTGCCCCCCGATGGACAGCGCCGCACTCGCCGCTCCGCCACGGCTCCGGAGGAGGGATCGTGCAGGGGGGAGCCGGCGGGGGAGGGCCCTTCGGAAGGGATCCTGGAGAAACTCCTGGGTGGCGGGGCCTCCGTCTCTCCCTCCGCCCCGGCGCCGCCCGCCTCCCGCGCCGCCTTTGCCCGCAGCGCTCCGCGCCCGCCCGGAACGGGGCTGGGGCAGGGCAGGGGCACGGGAGGATGAACGCGACACGCGCGGGGGTCACCCTGCGTCTCTTCTCCTCTTGTGCTTTATTTTATTTTTCTCCCCACCTTCCCCTCCGGTTTCCGAAGCGAAGTGTTTTAGGAGAGATGATACATTATCTATTCTTGGATTTTTATAAGGCAAACTGTGGGCCTCGCTGTTGCCATGGGATCTTCTTTGTGCGAACTCTCTGAACTGTGTGGGAACAGTTTTATTTCCTTCCCTTCAGATTTTTGTCGGTTTTTTTCTCCCCCCATGTCTTCTGTAACTCTTCCGAAGATATATATCAAAATGTAACTGCATTATTGCCAATTAAGATTAACAGCAGCTGCAAGGTGCATCTCATTAGGAATGTTAATTACTTCGTGAAATAAATAGTCATTTGCAGATGTTTATTATACTAAACAAATGTTCTGTAAAACATAACTCTCAAATTCTGACACTCCCCCCAATAAATTTGATCCCATTTCTGCACAAAGGTGCAAGAGAGTAGGCACCCCTTCTTCCATAGCATTAGTCCTGCAGGTGCACACTCACAGGGAGGAGAAACACAGAGTTGCTTGTCAGTAGGTACATAGTTCAGTCAGAGAAATTTTGTACTTTTACAACCTGTTGTATGGAGTGGAAGTGTAGAGAAGCAGGAAATATCTGAGCAATGTGAGATAAACAGATAAGTAACTGTACATATTTATGTTTGTGTAAATGGCATTCTCCAAAACAAGGAGACAAAAAGACCAGGCAACATTCAGTTACCTCTTAATCCATCGTGGCTTCTTTTTAGGGACACAGAGAAGAATCCAAAGTGCACCAGTTGTTAAACCCCCAAAATCTTAACAAGAGAAGAAAGAAAAGAAAAAGCAGCACGTGGGAGAGCGTGATATTATTATGGAACATGATAAAGGATTATCAATAGGCAGATAAAGTGCCATGCAGAGTCAGTGGGTTGCAGGAGAGGTGGGAGCTGTTGCACAGTCTGTGGAACTTGCTCACACCCCACCCCACCTCTCCCTATAATAACATAATGACATTCTTCATGTTGGTCAAAAAATAGAAGAAACTAGAAATGAATGCAGCGACCAGTAGTCAAAATTCAGTGTTAAACCACAAAAATTAATATGTCTGGTTAAACCAGCCATTCAGATACTACTATGATGAGTGATCCATATGTGTGGGCAGGTAAAAGAGACATGAAAAACTTTATGGGATTCTCTTTGTGGATCAGTATAGGGCATTTTACAGTTAGCTAAATGACTCATACCATCTACTTTAGAGAGCTGGTTTGGGTGCTTGCTTTAGATACCCAGGCATTCTAGCTGTTTGACAGAGTGAGAGGGAGGGAAAGAGAGAGGGGATCCCAACTTTAATTCTCAGCGTTATCCTTTGGGAGAGCTGCTTTCTCACCATGGAGGTGCTATAACAGACTTTCCAGCACAGGCACCTCCACAACGGGACTTCAGGAGTGTTCGTCGTGCCTGGATAGAGCAACAAATGCTTGAGGCTGTTTGTTCTCTGCAATGGGCAGAGAGTAGGAAGGAGGTACTTGGGGCTAAAGCTAAGGCATATTTGCCTTCAGTTCCTGGTGCTTTACAGATTTCTCTTCCACTGATAGCCAAGTCATTTAATCTCTCTGTCCTTTTGTTCATTCACTGTATAATGTGAATTAACACTGTTCTTATGAATAAGAGTGCAGTGAAGATAAAAAGGCATTAATGTTTGTTAGGTGTTCTTATACAGCAGTCATGGGAGCTATATAAATTCCCAGAGAAGCTGATTAAGGGTCTGGCAGGAGAAAGGGAAAATGAGAAAAGGTGGAAGCCAAAAGCTGTGAACAAAATACAATGGAATTGCTAAAATGGCTGAAACTAGACTAATAACACAGAAAAGCTGTAGACCATTCACACGTGCAGAATACAAACCACCTGTGTTCTTGAGTTAAATTTGTCCCTGGGTTAAAGAAACTGGATTCAGCTGATTTCTCAGTTATGGAATTGCTATGAATAGCAATTGCTATGAAATGCAAGTATAAGAGGTTTTAAATTTAATTTTTTTTCTCACCCATATACCTAATCTCTAATTGGATTCATCCTCGCATTAATAACTAGGGCTTGTAAAATACAGAAGGAGATCTTCTTTGTCCTCATCATGACTTGAGTGTTTTCAAGAGATTTCACCAAAGAGAAAAGCAAAATCTTGTGGGTTTGTAAACATTGTTTTAGTTCCATGACATTCAATGCATGCTGCATAGTTTCATATGAACGAGTAGTGTATCTTGTACCTGCACCATGCCTGTGATCTTGAGGCATTATATCGTTTGAGATAAGGAAGAGGCACAAACCACATCAATACTTCAGTAAGTGTCTTTAAAAGGATCATTGCATTTAATGTGTTTTAAGGAAAGTGAAACAGTGCAGTCAAAGTGAACTTCCTTTTCTAAAAGTAATACATATTTAAAATGAAAGGGCTGACAGAACACGGGGCTCTGAAGAATGCTAACATCATGCACAATGCTTTTTGTTAGTAAACCCATTCTGCTCGAATGGGCACCAGCCAAGAGCTGATACCATCCCTTAGCTGCAATGTGTCCTTCAAAACTTCTTAGCCTTACGCTTACCCTGCTGGCAAGTCTGTCCAGAGGCTCCAAAGACTGACAGGTCTTTTGTCATATGCCTGTGGATTTAGGTAGTAAATAGTTTTCCATTTGTGTATTTATTCCCCAGTTTTTAACAAATGCTATGGGAGAAATAGACTAAGTACCACAGTAAAACATCAACACTGGCACATTCTCTTGCTGAGTGTGCATATACAACAGAACTCTGACATGATATAAATCTAACAGCATGCAAAACAGGTATAATTTTTTAGATTAAAAAAATAATGAAATTAAAATTTCCAAAATATGCTTACACTCACCCACTAAAAATATCAAACAGAAGCTCCACTCCTGTAAAAATCTACATCTGAACCTTGTAATCCTGTAACCTGCATTCTCAATCCAATTACTAAACAGTTTCAGTAAAGAAAAAGGTCAGCGTTTTATCTATTCTTTTCCCCTTTTCAAAACACAGTTTCATTGATCTTATTAAAAAATGCTTCTCTTTTTGTCCACTTCTGATGTGACTAAGTGCTCTGGAAGGCTTCAGAGAGAACAAGGTAAAGCCTGAAATCTGCTATTTGATTAGCTGCTCCATTCTCCTTGAAATCTTTTGTATATTTTATATTTGTATATTTTATATTTTTATTTTTATATATTTTGATTTATATGTAGTTACATTTCATTTATATGGTGTGCTTTATATAATATACATTACATACTACGTATATTTATTCAGTCAAGACAAGAGTGTTCAAGAAAGCATATATTTTAAAAAGTATAATCCCTAATTCCATGTCATGAGAGAATTTCAAAAGCATTTCCTTTACAGAGGAGCCTGATTCTAAAGAGTACACATATAGTCCAGGAATAATACTCATCTCATCATCATCATCATCATCATCATCACCACCTGTAGCAAGTGTGGGTAGAGCTCTTCAAAATCTTCATTTGCAAAGCCAAGCCATGATGACTCATCTCATAATGAAGAGATTTAATCACAAAAAGTCTTGTTTATAGTCTTAATTGCAGTTATGTTTTTCTTTTCCTGAACCACAAATACCTTTTCATGAGTATAAGCACGCTGTACTCATTGCTGAGCTGTGTTGTCCCAAATGCTACAGTTTTACCATGCTTTTCATGTTGGTACCATTCCTGTGTGACTAATTCAGCAGCTTTGAGCAGAGCGTGTCAGACAGCTCGGGCTATTTGGTGCACAGCTCTGCCAGGGCCTTGCTGCCTCTCTGTGCAGCCCAGACAAGTGTTCTGTGTCAGGTAGTCATCAGTTGTAGGTGGCCTGAGCAAAGCACTGCAGCACCTGTGGATGAAAAGTGACATTGCATATAAGCTAAATGTCTTGTTACTACTTGAGTGGGAGGGTACTTTCATTCAGAAAGCCATTCCTTCAACATGTGTATTTCATTGATTCTTAATGTTTAAAGAAGATGAAATTTTATATATATATCTATATATATACATACACACATATAAAAAATTAGCTTTGTTGTCCTGCAACTTACTCTTCTAACCTAATTTAGTGAAGGATAATCTCGAGGTAATTAAATGCTCATCTCTTGCCCATTTTTAATTTTGTAGAGTAAATGGTTCCTTGCTGTTCCCCTAGTCTCTCATTAGAGTATCTCAAATGAAGATAATACCCATCCATAAGCTGCTTAGAACATATACCTCATCTATTTAATTAAATAGTACTCTATCACAAGATGAGATATCTAAAATGGTGGGGTGCATTCATGCATCAAAAAAGATCTATATGTTTCAGTTCAGAGTTGCTTCTTTTCCTTTTTTTTTTCCCCAAAAGACTAACAGAAGGCAGCAATAAGGGATTATTTTCCTTTGAGGGTCTGTTTACTTTTAGAGTCTTCAGCAATATAAATCTCATCTAATTCCTATAAAGTCAATAGAAAGGCTCCTATTACTTCAAACGGTGTTAAGCAGATCTTGGACTACTGTTGTCCAATCAAAGATAATAAATTGGAGATTTTAAATATAAACATTATTTGGAAAAAAGTTACATAAGAATGATTGACCCAAGTTATCAGAGTAATCCCCCTCAGCCAGTGACATGCCCCAACAGTGGCCAGAGCTGGACAGCAGTAGGTGAAAAGGACAGGGCTGGTGACAAGCAAAAGCAATATTCATGTAATGCACCTCCTGGCTTCTGACAGCTGGCAGTTCAGGGGTTTTCACTTTTCATCATGAGAAAATGCCAATCATGAATATGAAAAGTGTTAGAAATTAAGAGACAAATGTGATATGAATTGCATAAAAACCCCAACCAGCCCACCAACTAAAAATAAAACACAAAACAAACAAACAAAAAAACCCACCACAACCAAACAAACCCTAATGGAAAAAGCGAGAGGACAAGCAATATTTTGTTGAGTCATCCAGCTGCTTTGTGCAAAATTGGCTTTTAGTCTTTCTGTTAACGTTCTCCTTTTTTTCACTCTAAAAATTGCCAGAAACTAGAAAATGTGCCAGGAGAGCAAATCCCATGGGCTGCTGCTCCCTTCCCACTGTGCTGCTCCCCTGTCCAGGAATGCTGCCCAGCACCTCTTCCCCAGCCCATTCTGGCCACTGAACCCTTCTGTCACTGAAAGGTTTTCTTAGGAGGAAAAGGATTTTTCCAAGGCCTCGTGCCCACCTGTGGGCAGCCCATGGCTGGCAGAGCAGGGCTGGGTGGCAGGGACCTTCCCCAGCAACCCCATCCAATCCATCCAATGTGAATATTTTACACAATTTTATAAATACTGTTATTATGCAATCCTGGACATCTATCAGTGCCTGTCCGTCCTCACTCTGATATGTGATATTGGTACTGTTTGCATGAATGGGGTTCAGGTGGTCATCATTTAATTTATGGGTGAGTAACACAAATTTTGTTCCTTTGACTGCAGGGTCGTCTGCTGAAACACTCCCTCACTACTGAAATGACTTCTGCAGCCTTAGTGCAGGTAGACAAAATGTGGAGTCATGCAGGTCAGTGTAGTGATGAGACTGCCAGGAGCATGGCAGTAAGGTGTTCACTCAGATGCAGCTCCATATGTACTTCCCGAAGAAGTACAGCTACTTTCACCCTGAAGTACTTTAAGTACTAAACTTTCATATATCAAAGAGTGTGACTGACAAAATCAAAATCAAATCCAGAAACTGCCTGTGTAGATGTAAACCACTTTGACAGGAACAAACTAAAATTTAACTGGTCTAATGTTCCTGAGTAAAAATATCCCTTGGAAAGTTATGAAGCAGAATAAGAGATTGCGAAAATCAAAGCTGTGTGAATTTTCTACCTCACAGACCTCATGAGTCAATTACAATAAAGCCATACATGTCAGAATTCATTAACCTAGGAAAAGTTTGTTTTTCGGTGTTGCTGATTTTCTGTCTCCCTCCTATACACGTGTGCATACAGAGTCACTTGACTTTGTGCTTACCAATGCACCCAATTTAGCAGCTGCAAAGGTTTGTCCTAGTTATTAATATAGGTTACTAGAATTATCTACAGTCAATATGTTTCATAGCTTCAATTTGCTATTTGGATGACATGGGGAAATCTAGACTTCTACATACACATATGGCCTGCATGTGAACAGACAACTCACAAGAAGAGAAGCAGCAGCTCTTTACTTTTGAACAGTGCACAAGACCAAGTTCAAGAGCCGATTATTTAAGTACCACTGTACAACAGTCACTGTGAAGTATTCAAATTCCTGAAGCAAATCTCCCCAGATGCCTCCAAAAAATATTAAAAAAAAACACTTTCTCTTACTGAAGCATTATTTTGCTGTAAAGAGGGGCAATACCTAAAAAACCATGGAAGTTAATTAAAAAGAATTTTTAAAAAATACACCTAAAAGGGTAAAAATGTTAGGTGGGGCAAAGGATGCTCTTTAAAAACATAATGATACATCCTTGGTGAAAGAACCCCTCAGATCTTTAAAAAAAGGGTAGCCTGATTCTGAGATAAAAACCCCTTCTTTCTAACATGAAAATCATAGCCCAATAATTGGAAATTATATATAGTGCCTTAAATGTAAAGCTATAGCAACTCAGCCCTGACAAAAATGTTCAGAATCAACCCACTAACAGTATACAGCATAGAGAAAAAGTATCTCCAAACTCATTATGATGAATCTTGTCATCATTGGTAACAACAGATGATTCAGTAGAATTAGTAGAAAAAGACACTGAACAGAGCAGTAACAAGTTGCAAAATATTCAATTTATAGTTAATATTTTTTTTTTATCTACTAGGTATGAGATGTTTAAACATTTAAGGATGTTAAAAAATTATTGCTACCATAGTTTAAAATGTTTTTGGTTTCACAAAAATCTTGTAGCATTCATAAAGAAACCATCAATATCACTATCAAACTTTCTCAGAAATGTAAACTTAATGTTAAATAATCTTCAAAAAGCAATCAAAACATCAAGAAGGACAGGGACAAGAAAAGAAAACAGAACTGAAAAGAAACATTATGCCATGCATTAATCCATAGTGAACTTTGTTCTTGAATATGAATATACACACGATTAGGTTGCCCGGTCTCAAAAAAAGTCATATATAGTAATTAGTATTAAGCAAAGTAATTAGCAATTAGTCAAATAGAATAGCCAAATAGAACATGCTTAGAGATGTGGAGGAATACTGAACAGAATAAGTCTATTTGGTTTGCAAAAGGTGATACAAAGGGAAATACACCTGAGATCTCTAAAGTTACAAGTAGGATAAAGACCAATGTCTTCAGTACACAAGAATGAGGAGGCAGCTAGGAAATTATGATGTGACATGTTCAAAAGAGATGCACAACAAATAAATAAATTGTATAATACATTCATTGCCTCAGGATGTTTTGAAGGCCAAAGTATAAATCATTTATGAAAGATTAAGTACATTCTTGTTGGAGAGGCCTCTCTTTTATATTAAACAATAATCTGATTATAACTTCCCAGATAGAAAATGCCTAAACTATGTGCAGCCAAGGTGGAAGGACACACCAGAGAAAGATGTCAGTCTGCTTCACTTGCTTCTTTCACCCTTGACCTAGGTTTCTTCTACTAGTCATTCTTAGAGATGAAACTCTGGGTTAACTGGGTCTTTGTGCTGACTCTCTGTGGAATTTGAAAGTTTTGCATTATTGAAAGAGTTAATGCACGTTATGCATTATGCACAGGGTTAATGCAACTCAGCATCTGGAAAAAAATGACAAGGAGTGTCACTTGCCTGGGTTTAGTGTACAGAAATTTCTTTTTCCATTGGTGGTTAGTTGTAGCCAAAAAGGGGGTAAAAAACTACTACCAGATAAGGATTTCTGAATTTATTGAATGCTCATTTTTACAAGTGTAAGTAAGTGGGTATATGAATGAAATAGAAAGATGAGAGATGCTGAAAAAATGCATTTGTGTGTGATGGCAGTGTGGCAGGATCTCTGTGGTATCACGAGCAAAAGGGTTAAAGGAAACGGTGTTTAACATGACTGGGGGGGAGGGGCAGTTCTGTTGCTGTCTGAATCTTTCTTCAAGTCTACATAGAAGCATGAGAGCCTTGGTGGGAGAGTATTGTACCCTACTGAAATGCTATGTGACTACAGGGCAACCTCGCAGCATAAACAAATTTGAGGTCTCACACAGGTTAATAAGAGTGCCAGCTTTTCCTAATGTCAGTCTATAGAATACTCTGTCAAAATTTTATTATCCATAGTCTGAAATTCAGATTTCCCACATCCAACATTTTCGTTCTTGTCTTTATTTCTTATATTAAATATTCTCTTGAAATAAGAAAAAGCAAACATAAATGCTACCATTTTAGCATGATTGTTACAGAATATCTTTGACGACACAGAAAGCAAGCTGCAGACAATGAAAAATTAAGGATCAGCAATTTCTAAGATTTACAAGAACACTCCTGTATAACTTTGTTCTGTGGACCTGGAAAAAATGTAACTTCCAGTTCAATGTGTATTTTTGCCTTGCTTTATCTTAAACTGCCAATTTTTTTCAAAGGCCAGGATTTCTTCTAACAGGAGGCAACAAGCTGTTCCTTATGAGATCAACAGTGACGGTGTAGAAGAGAGACAACTCTCAACGCAAAGGAGAAAGTTTCATTTTCAGCAGTGAAGATAGATGAATCAGAATAAGAAAAAAGAATGAAGGCAGAGGAGAGTGGCAGGGTCTGAAATGAAGGCAATGTGATCTGAATGCTGATGAAGAGGCATTGACAAGATGAAAGATCTCTCTCTGTCGTGCTCTCGCCCTCTCGTTTCCAGTGTGTAAAATCTGTCCTGTTGACATACTCTTGAGCTCTTTTTATATCACAAAACTGGAACAAACAGGATTCACAATCAGTGGTGGTGACATAGCCCCTGTGAAATATAGTTGCTAAGGGAAGAGCTCAGCACCTGCCTCCCATTCTGCCCCGCTTTTTGAGACCCTTCAGTCCATGCAACTGGACTTCATCAATACTGACAATTCACATCCACTCTCCGGGGAAACACACCATATAGTTAAATAGGTAGGTATTTTACTTATATGTAATTTAAGTGTATTCATAATGTAACACAACTTTACGTCTGTTGGATGTTGGTTTTCAGAAGAAATCCTGTTTTGGAAAAATAACAAATGACAAAACCAAGCAGATACGTCATGTTTGAAAATGAAAGGTAGCCGAACTTTAAAAAACAACAAAAACCCCACCTTTGTAGTAGGTACACTGAGAACTCCTGAAGTTCTTGATTCAACACGTGTCGGGGAAAATTCCACTTTGCAGCCGTCAAAGCCATTGGTTTTGATGGCAGTTTCTTTCAAAGAATCAGGGTCTTCATACAAGCATGGCTGTTGCTCAGAACACTGTGTGTTCTGTCAGTAAATATTTTTTCATAGTTTAGGACAAAATATAGTGACATATATGTGTACAACATACAATATGAAAACAAGGTGTTGTCATATTGTGAAATATGCAATATACTGGCCACAACATTGTATGTTGAGATAAAAAAATTAGTTTTCTAAAGTTTATGTGCTATTTGAGGTAGTACTGGCTTAATTCTCCTTCTGTATAATGACTTTTTAAAAGTAGTGCATAAGAAGCCTTTTAGTTTTTCCGCCTCTGTAGTTCAGCTGAAGGGAAACTGTGATTTCTGTGGAATCAATCAAGAAAAACAAGGTGTTATTTCAAATCCTTCACTCTTTAGTAGAAGGCTTATTCACTTTTGTGGCTAATTTGCCTGACTAAAATGTAAAGAGTAAAAATATAAATTATACATTTATCTGCATTATATATGGAAGTCATGAGGTTTAGTTAGTTAATACTTATGTAGCTTTTCATAAAGGTAAAGTACGTTTGATTATTTTTGCATATTTGACAGCAAGTATTAGGCAGAACATCTTGGTTAGAATTTTTCAAAGGCACTTGTGGAAGCTTTTCCTTAAATTCTGTAGGTCTTGAATGCAGTCTGATTTACTGAGATGCTTGAATCAAAGCAGATTGGTTACCTTATAATATCCATGTGTATACTATTATTTCAGCACTAAAAAAAAGGTTGTTTAAATTTGCCCAAGTGCAGTTTGAAAAAATAAATATGACTGTAGAGGATGCAAAATTGCCTCGACATCTTGAACAGAATTTTTAGCTGGTAAGCAGTTGCCTGGAACATCAGACTTCTGGGTACAATAAAAGGGCTGTAACCTTGCCATGTTAGAGGCTCAGAAAGCCAGGTTTGCTGCTGATACCGTGTGGTAATGTGGATTTGTGGAAATGAGCAGAGTCTGGACTCCGCATCTTTTGAGGAATAAAATTCAAAATTAAGTATTCCACCGATAAGCACAAATTTGCTCTAGCAGAAATGATAACTACCCAACCTCACCTCCATCTACTTTCACACACAAAGATCACTGTGTTACACTACAAATAGTGCAGCCTCCTATCCAGCTCACACCTTAACCTGATCACACCTGCAATGCGCAAAAGGCACAAGTTGCAAAAGAAGATGTTAATGTTAATTCAACCCTCAGCTATTAGGATAATTAGGAAATTCCAATCTTTGTTGCTAACCATGTTTTGAAGACAGGGAAAATACAGAGAAAAAAACAACCAAAACTGTAAACCAAACCAGATTTCTTTGGGTTAATTCCTGTTCATATTTTCAATTCTAACTGAATACCTGTCAGATGGAAGAATAGATTCAAATGTTAGTGTTCAAAAGCAGAATGTCACAAATTGTCTGCTGTTGTGTTTTCTACATCAAGTTAATTTATGGAAAAATAAAATTCCTACCAGGCTGAAAAACTTAATACTAATATCCCATTTACAAAATAAAAAGGAAAAAAAAGTCACAAAGGGAAAAATCTCTTTTATAACTGCATGTACTATTAGGGTTTGGTACTACAAGCAGTTAACAAGCAATGCATTTTCCCAGAACATAAGGTTTTGGAATTCATGTGTTGATGAACACTTTATAAATATGCAATAATTTTACTATCTCTGGTCAGTACTTCACATTATATCACACACATTTTCACGCTGTGTAGTAGACCTGTCTTCTTGCTGATATAGAGAGATACAATGAAGAAGTATTTAGAATTAAAGATAAATTGAAGGATTATAGATTGAACAGTTTTTTTCAGGTAATTTGTCTCCTCTCTCCTGTTTTATTTCCCTGTGGTTCTTCCCCACAATGCCCTATCTCTTACATATTTATTTTGTGTGGTTTGACATTGCATTAAAAAATTCCACTGAAATAAATGATCAATATATTACTGCCAGGTTGTTCTGAATCTGTGACTTATGCCTGACCACATATTGATGAATTTTTAAAATGGCAATACTTATATTCAAACAAAGTTCGGGAAAAAAATCTGAAAACCAAACACGAAATTCTCCACAAACCAAAATAAGATTTAGGGATATCAGCAATGATGGGACCAGTTTCAGGTGTTTCCACAAGGGCATATATGTATGTATATTGTGTATGTACATATGTATGTGTGTGTACATATATATACAAAAGGTATATATATGGTGTATATATATATATAAGGTATATACATAAGGCAGTTTCTTATGAGAAAAAGTAAAACATTCTTAAGCTGGTCTTTGATTTGAAAAGAGACCTGACTATCATTAATGACTATGAAAACATTAATCACAAATTGAATAGTTACTTGGATTTAGAAGATTGTCAGACTCCATACTGAGAAAACTTTGCCACATATTGTAGCAAATAAAAGCAAATTTTCTTCCTCTGCAATTTGTGGTGCTAACTCTGGTAATTAGGGCAGAACTAATCTTCCATAACTTTAGGCTCTCAGAGTGTTGTCATCGTCCAGAGCTCGTCATCCAGACTACCCTTATAGGCACGGGAGAGAAACAGAAGCTGTTTTAGAATGATTCAGCTCATTCTAGTGTAGACATCTTAAGTGAATCTCACCTTTGAAGGATCTATTTCACTCTCGCAACTAGACAGGAAAGTGGATTAAGAGCTTGGAAATAGAAGGTATATGACAGATGCCTAAGTCTGTGTGAGGTTATTCCAGTCATTAATATGTAAAGAGGATATAAAATAATAAGCAGAGGAGAATTTGTAAATTTAGAAAGTACAATATTGCACCAAAAAAAAAAAAAGTGATTTTCCATTTTTTACTGTAACATTAACAAGTAATACTAGTAAAATTTATGGATATTATAAAAAAAAAATACCCTATCATTATACCCTTACATGCAACTCAAGGGTTCCAAGGGGTTGCTAAAAAAAACCCTGTTCACTTGCAGAAATAGTTTCTTACTTACCTACGAATGTAGAAAAAGAAAAACTTTTTTGTTGTTTTTATGATGTTTTACAATAGCATACTCATACAGACATTCAACAACTTTTGCAAAATAGCAACTGAGTACTAATATCCTGAAATATCTCAGCGCCTGAAGAGCAACTTGGGAATTGTGACTGAAGGCCATGAGCTTTAAAAATAAACCTAAAAGCCCTTTTTTTAGCCTACAAATAGATCGCTTGTTATACAGTCTGTTTATATCTCACATGATGATCAAAGCCTTATGGGAGAAACCTGTTTATTTCTTTAAAAAGGAGAGTGAAGTGAAGATTATTATACACTTTCTAAGGAAACTCACTGTTAAAATGTGCTCCAGCATTTACTGTGCTGTGCCAAAGGGCGTCAGTGAAACTCAGGTAAAGGTTTTCACTTTTTTTTTAGTGACTACTCTATCTCCAAATGGCAAAGAGCTGAAATCACTTTCTTTTCAGGAACAAGCTGTTTGATACAGTTTCCGTGGTTTTTTTAGTTACTTGCGGCTAAGGAATGCCATTAATTTTGCCCTCAGCTCCTGTACTGAGATTCCATTCACAGGGACTCCCTTAACAGCTTGTTTACAAGGAGTAAAAATGACAGTTAGGATAAATCAGCTTAAGGTACCTATTTCAAATTGTGTTTATGATAAAGCACATAATGAATGGTTTACATCAGAACACAGGCATTAAATATTACATACTTCTAGTTTTGCATGGGATTATGCCTTGGGGATTTAAACTAATTTCCTTCAACTTTAACATTTAAGTTGTTTTAACTTTTATAAATTATTCTAAACACTTATCTAAACTAGTGATAGAAAATAGACCCAGAAATGGAGAAAGACTCATACATCTTTTCCTTATGCCTAAGTCCCGACACATAGTCATATAATCAACAGCTGTTACTTTTCCTCAGGGTTATGTCACTTTTACTCATATATTTTGATGACACATAAACAGCTTAAAGTTCCTTCTTTTTTTTTTAAGTGACAAAGTGCTGCAGTTTTCGGTTGTACAAGAGAACAAAATTGGAAAGTTTCAACGATAAGAAATATTTGTCAAGTCACTTTTTCCTCTTTTCCAGACTGAACTGGTGTTTGTGCTCAGAACATTTATCTGGCTTCAGAGATGAATATAGCTTGATCTTAACATTCAAATATTAAAAGTGTGATAGGCTGATAAGAAGCTACACATATAAACAAAGAATGGTACTGAAGATTATACTTCCATATGATATAATACTGGCATCTATTTTTTAATACTGAAAAAATTAGCAATTTTTGAAGCTGTTTTATTACTTGAGATTATTAATGTTAACACTTCTAACTGCAATTTTTCCTTGCAGCCATATTTTCAGGTGTTCTCACAGGGAATTATAGGAGAAAAAGGGGAATGTCACCTTTGTCCACAAGAGTCAGGGGAAAAAAAAACTTAGTTAAAAATCTTTCCCGAAATTTCCCTCCTTGCCAGGAGGACAGCATCACATAGCATGAATAAATTCTTAACTAAGCCATAGTATGTCAATAAAATTCCAATTTAGTGGATACTGAAGCAAAAAGACATCAAAGCTAAAGTTGTAACTCATTTTGCCAAGAAGTGGATGAAAGAGCTTAAGATATCTTCCAATTGTAATCACTGTCTTTTTCTCTAACAACTGCACTTCTTTTTTTTTTTCTTGTGGTTGCAACTATTTGGCCATTCATTGATTTTTTTAAAGCTTGGTTAATTACAATTTGTTTGTGAAAGTAGCAAGTTAGGATAAGGTAGAGAGAGACTCTTCTATTAAACAGCAGAAAGCAGAGATACAATTACTTTTTGAAAAGGGATGTATGCTTATCATCAAGAGAAGAGGTCTGGAAAGAGAAAAGCAAATTAAGGAAATTCCTAGTTCACATTTGAAATTTTTATGTCAGGACTTCCTCCTTACTGTTTGAAGTCTGAACGAACACAAACGCACACACATGCACACACTCTTTCTCTCTCTTTATTAAACTAATCTGATTTTTTGCCCAATTAGTGATGAAAAGTGGTAAAAGGACACTTTGGAGGAAATCCACTTTTGTTTTGTGGGAGAAGTTGATAGAAAATAAGAAGGGAAACATGACTATGAGACAGAGGTATTGTGAGGTACAGGTCATCTGCTTGCAATGTCTATCAATTACTTCTTAGATCACCCGGTCAAAAAGAAAGGAAACATGGAGAATGAAGTAGAAGGCTTTATTTCAAAAAATGGTTGGTAGAACATTGTTCCAAGTTATTGAAAGCTGAATTGACATGATGATGAAGAAAAAGTGGCAAAAATTTTGCAGTTTGGTCTTCCACATATTGTATGTAGAGCAGATATATATTTGCGTCTATTCCCTTCTCAGGCTGCTGAGCCTTCGAATTTCTCTGATATCTAAATTTCCATCTGAGAGTGCTGACACTTTCCATTCACATCCTTAAGGACCTATCGTATGATTTGCAACTATCCTGCCTAATATTTTTTCTTACTCACTGTGTGCTGAAATTCCGAGTGCAGTCATGATGTGCAGTGCTCCCATACCACCGCAGTGAGTACTGAATCTGTTTCTGACAATATTGAATCTGTTACAAAGTGCTGAACACTTTTTCAGTGTTCCACATATTAAAGAATTTAGGACTTCAGGTTTGGAAACAGCATCCTCAATAGGCTCATGAGAGTTTGCTAACTATCCAGCTTGAGGCTAAATGAGCTCAGGGAAAATGGGAAGCCAATGTCATAGAATAACTGCAAGAGTGCTTTACTGTGAGCATGAAACGAGTCAGAAGGTACTCATCAGGGAGTCCAGCATACAGCCTGTGGTGGTGCATCAGTCCACCTGAGTGGAGAAGCAGGAATCACACCTCTTAGAAGAGAAGGAAGACAAAGAGTGGCTGCTAGCCACTTGGCTCATCCCAGAGTTCAGAAGTCGTTGCTCTGTGGTTGGTGTTCAGGACAGTGTCCCTGACCACCTCTCTCACCTCAAAAGGGAGCAGAATACTCTATGGCAGTGTTGCTTCTTCACCCACAATAGGAATCACAGGCTCTGCCTGGTCAAGTCTCTTGTTCCCTTTGTCCTTTTGCAGTTTTCCAAATGACTGTTTGTCAGAGAATGAGTCTGTGGCAAGTTCTGTGAAGACACTGATGTGCAAATGCTTTCTACCCAGTGCAAGGCATGGGACTAGGTATAGACCTAAAGTGCAGTACAGTGTAAGTACTTGCTGGATCTGCTGGTGGAGCCACAAAGGCTTGTGCAATGTGTATTGCACCAAGAGCAGCTGAATATACCTTCAGTGTTTCAGAAGTACTCCAAGAACATGTGATGTAGATGCAAATGGAAAGGTCCAGACTGAGGCAACTACTAATGTCTTTGGGAATATTTTCATTCCTTTGTTCAGCTCTCTCTATTTAAAACGGGGACAAAATCTGTTCAGAGACCTCTTATGGTTCACTGCATTTGCTTACAACTCCTTCGAGAGTTTCTCAATAGGAAACGTGCTAGGGGATGACATCAGTATCTTTGTATGTACACCCAAAAGAATAAGAGAATTTGATGGCACCAGTGTAGAATCAAGTATTCCCCATTCATCCCTTAGTAAGCAATCTCTGTTTACAAAAAAAAGGATTCAGCCAAATCATTATCACTCTTTAGAAAGCACAGTGTAACTCAGGATGTTCTTGGCCCAGTTAAGCAGTCATGCCTGCCCTAGATCAGTGGGAAGGTTGAAGACAGAATGGGTCTTCTCATCCTTGTAATATCCTTGTAATAAATTACATTTTGAAAACAGATTTTTTAACATTTGTTAAGAGGCTGTATTTGAACTGCTGAACAGTAAAGGCCTTTTAACACTTTTTCTCCTCATCTTTCCTTTGGAATTGTTAGCTAAGAACACACAACAAAGGGAAGATATAAAAAACTCCTTCAACTTTTCTGTGAAGCAGCAAGGTTGCCAAAAATTCATGCTCAATCCACCTCCAAATGACCCTCAGTAGAGCAGTTTTATTATCACCAATCCCCGAGGACAACAGAGTTGAGAGTAAGGTAGTTACATAGAAGCTGTCCCTCCCTCAAGGTGTCTTTAGAAATTTCTCACTCAAGAGAAGTAGGGCTGTGTGACTAGAGAATCAAGACAAAATGCATGGCTTCATTTGGCTCCATGCTGTGGATCTTCTTAGCCCCAGGATTTGTTCCTCAGCCATTTAAATTATCATAGCATTATAATATGACAGGATTATGTTCTATGGACTCATTAACACATTCCTCTGGTGCAATGGGAGGCAAGGGATGCTTGAACATTCAACTACCCGAGGCATGTACTAATGTGACTGACATCCCCTGCAATGTCTCAATACATTAAAATACAATTCCTGTTGAATACAACTTTACAATTTACATGCAATTTTTCGAATGTACTGTGAAAATATTTATCTTTTCATTCCACCAAGTAATTCTCAGGTTTGTGATGGGAGAAGGAGCACTTTTCTCTATGAAGCCACTATTAGATTGTAGTATTTTACTCATTCTTATGCCCGTCCCTGCTGTCATAATTTTCTTGCCTAACTCTCATGAATTTAACAAAGCAAATTATGATACTTCAGAATTTTCATTTTCTTTCTCTTGATGACTTTGCCTGGCTGCTGCACCCAACAGCCCTTCAAAGACAGACTGAGAGTCATTCAAGCTTACAGTTAAAAAGCCCAATGGAAAGCTCGTCACTGTTCCTCATTCAGCTTCTGAATACAAACAGCTCTGTAGTTGTGTTTGTAAACACAAACAACTGTAAAAGCAACTGTCCACCTCTGAATCTGTATTAAGCCTACAGACAGTGGAGGATGCTAAAACTTGGAACCAAAAAATACCAGCTGTAACCTGTCCTTACCTACAGATCATTAGGTGGCACTCTCCCCTCTGGCTTAGCAGTAGAAGAGTAGAAAACGAAATCTGGTTTTGGAGCAGCCATTGTTTTAAAAATTCTAAGATACAAAGATGAGATGTGTAGTCATTAAAGATGTGCAACCATTTTGAAAAGCATAAGTTTTTTGGGCACAGTACCTTGACCACATTCAATTAGAAATGTTCTCTATGCCTAGACATACCATTTTGGCCTCAGCTCTTTTGGATTCTGCCATGTAACAAACAAACACATAATACAGGAAGGGTGAAAAAGCATGGCTGTAACTTAAAGCCTAAGTATCTATAGTTCAATATACCCATTGTGAGATTCATGTTCAATCTCTATTGATATAAACAGGCAAGGGTGCCCCCACCCTGCCCCCTCAAAAAAAACCCAACATTTTTTTGTAAAGACCCAAAGGCATTTGAAAACCAAACTGTTTTGTATCTTTCAGAGGACAGTTTAATACAGTTATGCATGCATTTTTCTCTATAAACATATGTAGATACAGAGCAAATCAACTACTATGAGTCACAATTTTCTTTCAATATGTCATATTTTAAAGCCTAAGGAATGCATGAACCTATCTTTTCTTAGTCCTTAGGAGATAAAATGAATTATCCCCATTTTGTAGAATGTTTAAGCATTCTGCCACAGGTCAATCAGATAGTCTGTAGCAAGGCCAGGAGTTGAAGCAGAAGCAGTCTGGATGTTCAAGTGTCTCTTTTCCTTATCTGTTATTCCTTATGACAAGAAAGCCTGCAGTGCCCTCTTCAAGATGTTATCCAACTAAAACTTGATATTGCTTGAACTTTAAGTCTATATTTGAGCCCCTAGGTATCTACTGGGCTGTTTTATCCAAGACTGAGGAAGAGTTCTCTTGCAGTCTTTTGCTGGAATTTATGAAGTGTCTTAAAGTTTAAAATTCAATGAAAGCTTAGGAGTGTTGATTTTGTTGGACTGAATCTTGCACCTTTACCTGAGACTGAAAAAGGCAGGAGAACTTGAGTCTTCTAGTAAATTCTAGTCCTGTGTTTCTGTGAAAAAGTTTTTTGATAGGTTTTTCTTCCATAATCAGTTTTTATCCTGCTCTGCAACACAGTCTGCTTGCATCTAGAATACAGCATCATACTTTGGTCTTCCTTCGGATTCACTTTGACCTTTTTAACCTTGTGGGGCTGTAAATTACACTGGAAGATTCATGGGTTGTCACCTGATGGAAACAAGGTACCTAAAAGCTCTCTTTTCAACACAGAAAGCTACGAGTTACGCTTCACTGAGGAAAATTGGATAAAACAAAAAAAATGAATTAAGACAATGGTATGACTGAATAAAAAGCAGAAGGACATCCTGAGTTTGTGATTTTTTGCACTTGGCTTCCATCATCCTACATTATTGCCTGTGATACAAATACATAAACAGGAATAAAACCTGTGATAAAATTAATGTCTCCATCTGCTTTTGAATTTTTCATTCCACCATGAGTCTGTGCATGAAGTCAAAAAGCTGTGGCATTGTTTGCAAGTTGGAGCCAAATGTAGAGCTTGAAGATTTCTAGCCTTCATTACACACTGAAAATTTTTAGCCACGTTCCTCTTTATTTCAAAATAATGAAGGTGAGAACCTACTCTTTTGCCATCAACAGGTGCTCATTTTGCAAACAGCTGCTTCAGTTAAAGTCTTTAACACCATCCATATGCCTATCATCTGTGATGGTAGAAAAATCACATGAGCAGTCTGTAACCCCATTTATATGAATCCAGCCAGCTAAGCTTATGTACTAAAAACCTAATTTTGTTGTTTTGCTTGACTTTGCCTGAACTACTCACAAAAGATTTTATGGTACCAAAGGCATAGAAGTGCAACATCCTGCAGCGTATGGTACAAAAGTAATAGTTTTAATTAGCTCTATATCTTCAGTAAAATACTTGTTTGCTGAATTTTTTTGTCCTTTGTTGTTATTTATATGATTGCAAAGGAGGAAAGTAACAATTTGACTGAAAATCTGGAGGTTTTACTTCAAGGATAAGGTATTAAGAAATGTTAAGAAATGTGGGTACATTGTTTTAATCCTTACAAAAACGTAAGAGAATGCCTGATGTTTTTATTTTGTTTTTAATGGGGAAATTTTAACAGTTCTTAAGCTGCAGTAAATAGACCTGTATGTAACAGTGAAAGTTTAGCAAGCCCATTATCTCAGTGGGATTTTCTTCCATAACACACCTTCCCCCAAATTTATAAAAGTATGTATGATAAAGAAAACTTTTCAAATTAAGCCCATATAGACTTTAACATTCTTTTAAGTTTACTTGCTTCTGGTTTTGGTTTGGGTTTGGTTTTACGGGTTTTGTTGGATTGTGTGTTTGCTTGTTGTTTTGTGTGGTTTTTTTCATCAAATATTGGGTCCTTGCAGTTATAGTACGTCCAATATCCAAGGGCAAAACCACTCCATTGGTTCTAATGCTTCTTGAAATTAAACTATATAGGCTTGTGTTAGAAGGCTGAAAAAAAGTTTGAAAATATTTAAAAGAATGCATATAATGAAATATTAGATGCTTCTTCTTTTTACTTTGTTAGTTTTAGGCCTTGAGCAGTAATTCATAAATTCAACGGTTTGTAGTTTTGAAGCTCAGTTATGCTTCTAGTCAGCAACATAAAACAACAAACAGGAGATATATTTTTCTGACTGGCTAAATTAATTGGAATTAATCTGATTAAATTATCTCTTTGGCACTAGAGGTATATGCACACCTTGTACAATGCAGTGTTGGGAACCTATGTGTGATCAAACAGAATGGCTGTGGTCCTCTTTTGAATTCAGAACCATAAGACCTGGTTATTCAGTGTACAGCAGTGGTTTTAGTGGGGTTCCCTCTGCAAGCAATGTAAGTTTATTTTTGCTAGTAGGAGAAGCAAACAGTATTGAGGAAAAAAATGTTTGTGCTTGGGGAAAAACCATTAAGTTTGTTCACATGTGGTAAATATTTCACTTTTTTTAAAGAATATAGTAAAATATGTATTTTTTGATTTCTACACCGTCTTTTCATAAAGACACTTGAAGTTATATTCTAAATCAAATTAAGCTTCAGGGTACCTCGAATATTCTCTACAATCTGACTGGAGACACTACAGTTGTGATGTTTAATGCATGGACACAACAGATTTTCCCCATTTACATTAAAAAGGAAAATCTTTTAAAAATTACAGAAGATTTTTAGAAATAGTCATGAAGAGAGACTCTTCACAAAAAATATTATTACCTAAGCATTGAAGATAAAAAATTGATCTTCTCATAGATACATGCACATAGATATATAGATATATATATATGTTTATATATATGAAGAGATAGATATATATGCCTTCAGTTTGTATACATGCACAAGCTTATCCCCTCCTTTTGTAAGGAAGGAAAGGAAAAAAAAAATAGGAAAATGAAGGACAGGGGAAAAAAAAAGAAAGAAGAGAAAACGAAAAACGAAAGTAATGCCTGCCTGTTATGTCATTTTTTTTCTCCCCACTGATGTAGTGTGATACTTCCTGTATTTGCCATTCATTTTTAAATACAATAAATAATGTTCTTACACTTGTAATAAGGGAAAAACCTGGATATTATTTTGTGAATTTAAAAGAAATAGAGTATAACAGAATGGTAATCAAACCTTGCCCTGACTGACCTGGCTTTTTAATTAGCAGGTTTAAGTATATTTAATAGAAGTGCTATAGCACAAAGTATGAAGACTAGCAATATATCATTTAGACATCCCAGTGCTTTTATCGATTTTAAAACAATGCTTGTTTAATTCTGTTAAAAAAAGTGCTTCTCTGGTTCTTTATTCATCATATTGTTTCTTCAGGAATGGTGTGACCCCTCCATTCTTTCAAAATTTCAATAAAACATTTATATTGATAGTGTTCAAAATAGCCTTTCAAATATGCTTGCTAAAAGGCAAGATTTGCCTTATAAAACATTCCTGTAAATTTGGTGAAATTGTAAAATGACCAACATTATTTTCTGGGAATAGGGGTTGTAGAAACTCAGAGTATAAAAGAGGTATTTGCAATTTTATGTGTAAAATACCACAGTGTTCACAAGTGGCTTTTTTCATTTTTCTTACTGAACTCAAAAGATGAAAAACATAAAATAATTCTATAGAATATAGAAAGAAAATTTTTATTAATTCTGTTAATTTTATTAATTCTATGTGTACAATGGAAAAAAACCCCCAAAGACAATTGTGATATATTTTTATTTATTAGCAATGCAGTATTGATTCCTGCCTGATCCTCCACACCAGGGTCCCATACAAGAGCATTCAGCTTCCAGCTCAGAATTAATTTTACTCCTGTGTTTTTATTTGTGTCCAGGCATAAAAAAGCAAGAGAAAAGAAGAATATAGTTATTTCCTTGTATACTGTTTAAGAGAAGAGTCTGGTCATTCTGTTTTTCTGAAGATTTTCTTGGAGGAGTTTTCAGACCTGTTGTCACATACCATTTCTCATTATGCACAGTTAATCCTTAATACTTCCTATTCCTTTCATGTTTAAAGAATAATATGCCAGAAAGTCTCATTGCACAGCATCGTTTCTTAAAGCAATCATAGTAAATTATGGACTTCTTCAGTCTTCCATCAAAGGAAAAAAAAATTAGAAAGGGAAGATTATAGTTCCTGCCTGAGACCTAACTTAGTCTCCAGCTGTTAACACAGATGGAAAATTCTTTCCATCTTTGCATAGTAGTCTAAAGAATTGTGAATTTGTAGTCAAATTTTCGTATCTCCTAATTCAGTCATCACTGAATGAAAAAAATAATAAGAGGAATAAAAGAAAAAAGAAGCATATTTGGTATTGTATTTCCATGCCATTGTGGCAGATGGAGAAGAATATTGAGAATTCTGATAAATTCTTTACTTTAAGATGTCTATTTTTCTTTTTGAATTTAAAAAAAAAAAGGCAAGAAAGCTCATTTTGGGCTGTATATATAGCAAACAGGAATTTGTTCGTTTCATCAGCTTTGAGTCATATGGATATTTATCTGATAAGAACATATTCCATTAGAAAGATTCCTGGTATAATGCATCAACAATGTGTTTCTAGTAACCATTTCGCCTGAAAAATGGAAGAATTAACAGAAACATACCAGGTGAAATAATAGAAAAATGAAACAGCTTCTACATTCCAACTCACTGTGAGATATTAGTTTTGCATGGGTTTGCAAGTTATATTGTATGAATATGCAACAATGCTTATAATCTAACTTCAGCTTCTGTTTGTAGTTCTCATTCCATGTTCATTACTCTAAAAAGACTGTTACGGACTTAGTAAAGCTGAAAATGAAAGAAAGAGAGCGCATATTGCTGTCAGATGAAATGTAGAAACTCTTGCAGTTAGTGGATTGTGACAATGTCAGCAAGGAAACTACTCAGTTGCTTTTCTGAGTACGTTTTTATTGGAACAAGGTAATTTGTGGTTTGTGGTTTTGGGTTTTTTTGTTGAAATAAGGAAAAAATGTCATGACTAGAAGTTTTTAAATAGACCAAGTACTTAAAATATTATAGGTGTTTAGTATTTAAATGGGCTTTTGGTGTATGCTTCTGTATCTGTAAATGCTTTTTCCTGATTCTTTCACTCAAATATCTTATTGATAAGCCAGTTTCACTGGAAGTCTGCCTTGAACAAAGAAGGTTTGCTTTGAGACCATGTTTTTAGTCTAACTGACAGATTTTTACAGCCTAAAGTTGTGTCGGGAGAGGCTTAGGCTGGATATTAGAAAAAGATTCTTCATCCAGTTGCCCTCACAGGGAGACTGACTGATTACTAGTTGTCTAGAGTGCTGAAGAATATAGTGTAAACTGTTAAAAACATGTAAAGAATATAATCAATTAATAAAGATATATAGACTGGAATAAAGAACATGCCAATCCATAAAATACTTTAATAAATTAAACTTTGTTCAAAGGACAGTCATCTCTGGGATCTCATTGGGTGGTTATGTGTCATAGATAGCACTTTACAAAAGTAACCACATTCAACTTTACATAAATCAATAAGAAAATAATAATAATAGTAATAATAATGTTACTGCAATATCCTGATCTATGTCTCCAGAAAGTCTCTACCTCACTGTCAGATTTAGTAGACTGTAATTCAAATCATATAACATGGAACTAAACTTATTTTCAAATATTGTGTTTGAACATGTCACTACTGAAAAATCTTTCTATTTGAAGTAACCTGAAAACCCATAATCCTTATATATTCTTATTTTAGCTCAATTTATACATCCTTGAAGGTTTTATGCTGTTGAGTGAAAAACCCAAAACATTGTCTTATTATGATAAAAGGGGAAGAAAATAATTAATTTCAAATTAAAATTTTATTATTTCTTTTCTTTCAAATATACTTCATAAATCTTCTCCTTGATTACAAAATATAAAGCAATCTGTTTGTTGAAACATCAAAATCTTATTTATTAAATCACAGTGAGATTTCTGTATTTAATGAATTATTTTGGAAAAAAAAAAAGTCAGGGTTATGGAAATGCATTGCAGCCTCATCTTAACCAACACGATTGAAGTCCAGCAATTCTCTGAATTGAGAAGCTGCTTCTCCTTGATGTTGAAATGTACCTGTATTATTCTCTGGGAAGTTACCTTCCTTCTTGTTGTTTGCAGACCAGTAAACACTATAAGCTTTGATAAATGTTGTAGAATATAAAATAGGAGCAGAGTGAAGATTTTTTGTTGAATTCAGAGTTTTCATAGCCTCTTCCCAACCTCTTTGTCTTCTGTAGGGGAGAAAGGAAGGTACACATGTGTCATACTAGACTTGCTGCAGGATTAGTTTTTTCCCCTTTCTTGTTAGCTCTCCTCCATCTTAGGGTTAACACTTTTCCAGTAGCATGTGCATGCTTTGAGGAAACTGTAACTGTGGTGAAAGGATGAAAGAAGAAGGGGAAAAAATAATTCTCTTTAGTTCCAATAAACTCCCCAGTACAAAAATGAAAGTATAGTTTGCTTAATGGTGTTTTATTTGATATTTAATAGGCATTGCTCTTGAAGAAAGTTTTTAGGGTGTCTCAAAAGTGAAAGAAAAGAAAGAAAATAAACCTTTTATTAGCTACTTCTTCCTCCAGTAGGAACTGGAAATCTATTTCCAATGATTCCAAACAATCTTACTTTGATATGGAATCCTTTATTGTTTGAGGAAAAAAGTCCTCGAGAGTGCAGGAGAATACAAAACCTGAAACATTTCTTTAAAATATCTTTCATATTGATGATATCTTTCAATATCATTATGTGGAGATGACTGAAATTTTTCTAGAGGAAATAAAATGCTCAAGTGTTGTCTTTTTTTTTTTTTTATCATTAGGAAAGAATAATGTATTTTTCTATTCAAGTATCTCCATAAAACCACTTGTCATGTTTGCATGTAAGTCCACATAAATCAATTCCTTTTTATCACAGATTATGAGAAAACTAATACTTATTCTACTTGAATATATTTAATATAATTAATTCCTTTAGTGCTAGATATAGTATTTGGAGGGATCTATTGTGTAGGCTGTTTAGCATAATTAAAATGGTACAGTGCTAGTATTTAAAAAAAATCCAAAACATAATAAGACCATACTTATTCAATTTCCCTTTGAAATAGTATATTGAAATGTCAAGGAGGAGAGGGAAACAATATTTAAAAGAAGACAGAAAAACCACTGGGAACACAGACTAAGAGCAAATCAAGAAATTTCACTTGTTAGCACTCAATATACCAAACAATCTGAAATATTTGTTTTAACAGGAGAAGCAAATAAGTCTGAAGACTGCATAAGTCAGAAAGGGTCTTGACTACCCTATTCTATTGAAAGCAGAGTGAGAACTGACTGAATGCCAAATAATTCTAATGCTGAAAAGATTTGTAAACATGTTCAGCAGCTCTGAACAAAGGGCTTTCTGCCCAAGTGAAGAGGTTTTTTTCTTTAAAATCATCGAAGGTGAACTAATAAAAAACATTACTAACATTTTAATGTTTAGTTTAATGTGTTCCCTTGGCACAAGGTTCAGTTAATAAGGGTGAGGGCATTCTTAAATATTTTCTAGATTACAACCTAATATGCAATCAAAGGGTCAGCATTAAAAGTAGTTTCAAATGAATTTCAAAGAGCCATTTCAAATTTCTGCAGTAAAACTGCAGAGACTAATACAAAACAGTAAACACCTGACATAAAATATGCAACCTATTGAATCCTTTAAAGAAATCACTTTCCCCCCCAGGTCTGTGACCATTAAAGATATTAGAAAATTTCTTTGATTTTTTTGAGAGTTCAGATTTGGGCAATAATGTTCCGCTGCCCAGGGAGATCTTTGTCACTCCAACGTGTAAGTTTACTGTGGATAAAGATGTAGGACTGCACTGGGAAAACTTTTATGCAGTTCTCTGTAGCTCTATTCTGCACCTCTAGTACATACTGGACATGCAGACCATTATTTGACTTAGAAAGCACATTCACTAGGAATGGTTTAGAGAGTGATGTGAAACCCAGTGGAAGTGAGCTGTATAAAGAAATATTCACAAGTAAAGTTAGGAAGCACTTACTGCTCAACGATTTTGGGAAAATCCTTCCAAAGCTTGTAATTGAAAATATATTGGTAAATTGTGATCATGGTTGGGAAAGATGATAAATGTTTTTTTTTTTAAAACCATGCCATAAAATGCTGTGACAGGTTGCTGTTACTAATAATAATGTGTCTGTTGGAACGAATTCTTACCACCATGTATCAATGTTATGAAAGCTGCACAAAAAATTATTAAGTAGTTTGAAACAAATAATTTCAAGCATGAAACATTGATCTAATTGAAATGTTATATCCTCCCAAACTATGTCAAGATATGTTTGTAGAGTCTGAGACTGCTGTGTCTCTGCTGAACCACGTACACAGGCACGTAGCAATACTAACCAAATGTGTTACACACCAACTAGAGAGATATATGGGCATTTACCACTGCCATTTGCTGACTTCCAGTTTAAAGGCAACTCAGGGAGCCACATTTATTCCATTTTGCGTGATCAGTCCTTCAGAACTTAAATTGTCCTTATTCCATAAGGACAAAGTGTTTAATTTAATAAGGACCATCACAAAATTCAGGGGTTTTTTTTTTTAATCCTCTTGTAGGGAAGTCTGCCTTTGTTTCTTAGCTTCTCTCACCCACCTTTGTGTGGCTTAAGCAGCAAAGGATGTTTGTGGAAAGATGTAGATATCCAAAGTGAATAACTTGAGATAGGGACCTGAATTAATAATTCTCAGCATTAAGTGTCTTACTGATGTTGAATCTTCAGACTTCTAATGAAGCCCAAGTTGTCATCTAGAAACAAATACAACAACCAAACCCACAGAGATTTCTCCTGTAGGTTAAAAACCAACCAAACAAATAATAAAAACCAACAAAACAAAAACAAACAAAAAAAACAAACAAGCAAACAAAAAAGAAAATAATTTTAATTTTGTTTCATATTCTATGGGGCCAAAAGTCTTGGTTAAACAATTTTTAATGTAATTTATATGCAAATAAGCAAACCATCTGTGCCTTGATTTCTTAAACTAAGAAATATTATTAACTATAATCCTTCTAAATGTCATTAACCTAAGCACCTTTGCAATACTGAAATATGTTTTTGATGTTTTGCTTTTACACAGCCATATTAAAAGCAGCTGATAAATGTATTGCTCCAGTCTCCTATTTTCAAAGCCCAAATAATTCATACTTCAGCAACAGCTACTAAAAACTGCAGATGAAGAGAAATTTTATCAGCAGAGCACCAGATCTGTTATCAGATCAGTTATCCGGTTCCAAAACATTCATTTTGTTCCATGAAAAAAGAAATCTTGTCCTGGGTAATTCTGGCCTTTCCCTCCCTGCACATCCCACTCCCACCCCCTGCCCCAAGAATTTATCTTAATAATCCTGTATTTATTGTCTTTTTAAGGGCTTTCACAGGTTTAATAGCTCTGGTTTTTATTATAGTTTTATTTACTTGTTTCTTACAGAAGGTTTGAATCTTAGGACTGTTTCCTTTCCCAGAGTTGCACCCTGAACCACAAAGCTGCTGCTACATTTGTAGATTGTCTGTTCTCCTTTTACCACCAGCTTTGCTTAAAGAATCTGTGACCAGTAGCAACTTTTACAAATGGCAGTCATAACTGCACCTTCCTTTCCTTACTTCTGTGCTATAGCCTTTTGTTATCTTGACATTTCCAAGGAAAATTGCAAACCTCTTTCTTGTTTGTTCCTTCTATAGCAGATAAAGTGGACCATTCTGTGCTGACAGCACATGCAATTCCAGATCCCTTAATTACTGTGTTTGCATTTACATCTCTGAAAAAGAATTTAAGAAAAATAGCTACCCTGATCATTGTTTGGATGGTATCTAAAAATAAAAGAAAAATAAAAAGCTGCCTTTCAAGGGGATGTTCCAGGTTGTGAACCTGGCAACTACATTTGAGTCAACCTGGATTATGATGATGGAATGCAACAGAGCATTCACTGGCAAATGGAAGACACAACAACATTATATTTTGAACAATCACTGAAGGTTTTGGGTTAATAAGTCAGTGAAACAGGACTAATTTTATTTTGAGAACACCTCCGTTCTGATTCTCTTAAACGCATCCCTTGTCTGTAGTTTTTTGTAGAAAGCAGACATGTAAGAATTGTATTTAGCTGTTAATGTTTTCAAAACATTATTTTTGCAATGTTTTTGCCACTCCAGTATTTTAAGACAGAAAACATTTTAATTGAGATATTAAAAATAGTAGTCTTGTTTTCAATTAAACAGAAAACTAAATTTTGAAGCCCTTACAATATCTGTCTTTGAGCAGGTAGTTTCTGAACAGAATTAGGCTCTGTTCCTGTTTGTTGAAATGCTGAACTCATAAACCATGAAACAATTAGTTGGACTACAAATTAAATAAGGATCTTTTTCCATTATTGCAGCTAATTCTTGAATGCCAGCTCAACAAGAATGAAATTGGCTGGTAGCACACCTGTTGCAGACAGTGATAAACTATCTTTCAGCCTTTTGCCTAGCACAGTTAAGATTTAAGCAGCTGATTTGGCCAAGCCTGTTTAAAGCAATAACATCTTTTTTGCAGGTAAAACAGTAGTTCATTCTGCATTAGCAATGGACTGTTTCACTGATTGTGAGGAGGTGGATACCAATGAGTATTAAAAATACATTAGAAATATTTTACTAGTCCTTAAAATAAGCACTGAACCAAAGATTTGCAATCTGCTCCCTTTCCAGTGTTCATTTGGCTATTTTTGTATGTAAAATGCAAATTAATGTGCATAGAATTGATACTCACAGGGTCTTTGTACAATACCTCCCCTCCTAAACATTAATAACTTATGCAACATTTGGCAAGAGCAGGAGCCTGTTCCCTCCATAAAGTGTTAACATTACTGTGTTTTTATAATTAGATAGCAAAATCCAACAACAAATACAACTGTTGGGTGGTCTGATACTTACAGTTATATGCTAAAATGTGTACTTGTAAATCCAAAATCATTCCCTCCAATCTCCAACCTGCCTGGTATTTTATCTCAAACCACATTACTCACTTTCTATGATTCAGTTTATAAAGTGCAATAGTTCAATTGATTGCTAAGCACCTTTCCTCTTTGTACAATAAATTTCTACAGTATTTGACAGACATAAAAAGACACATAATATTAGTATCTGAATTACTGTAAGCAATTTGTACCTGGGGCCCATGAAGCTGGATGAAGAGGGAAAAGTAGAAACTCTTTTTTTGTGGTAGCTCTTAGAGTCATGTCATCTGTAAATTAAAAGCTTAGGTATGAATTGGATTTGCACCAAAAAGACAATATTAAGCATGGTTAGTGTACTGGATCTCGAAAATAAATATCAGACCTAATCTAGCTCTCATAAATATGAATGGAAAGCTTCCACTTTATTTCAGGAGGAGATGTATCAGGCCCATGCTGCTAATTTCTTTTTAGCCTCTAGCAATATTGGCTTGAATGCTAGCCCTGGGCATTGCAGAGCTCCATTGAGTGGCTGAAGGAACTCAGACACTTGGATGCACATATTTTTGTCCATTTTGACACAGATAAATCTATGATTAGTCTCATACAGAAAACAGTTTATCTGTAGGCCTTAGAGACCTGAATTCTTTGCTCTTCAGGGTTATATCCCTTGGCAAGGAAATTTACTCCCCTGGTCTTGGGCATTTTTCAACTTTTGGTTACAGTTTTACCTCAATTTTTTTCTGTGATCTAGTGATTTTTAACTCCTCTTCATCTGTGTGTCTTACTTTGTCTCAGTCCAGATGTCATTTTTTTGTGACTAGATAATGAAAGCTCAGCTGCTGGCTTTTATGACAAAAAAAGGGCTCTCTCTCTAGTATCCTGCATCAAAGCAGACTTATTTTAGAATCATGGTAAGATGCGCTTATTTTTGTTGCGTCTAAGTCAAGGAAGTATCCTACACACCTTTCTGACAGACAAAAAAAAAGAGGCCCAAACCAAACATACACACCTATAAGCAATGCTTGCTGCTTTTAGGAGCTCTAAGTTAGTATTTAGGGATGGTAAATCATGCAAAGTCTTTGTTATTGAGTAGTTATTAACACACCCTGCAGGTGCTACATCAAGGGAACTACCTCTTCAAAGATTACATGATTAACTCTCCTTTCACTCTAATCTGCACTCTTCTCACACAGTTAAATCACCTGATTTAACCTGCTATGAACTGGGAAAAAATCAGGTCCATCTCTCAGCCCAAAAAGCTTTTGATTGAGCATTAAAAGTTTTATTCAAATTAAAAAAAAGAAAAAATAAAAAGCCCCTCAGAAAATGTTTCCATCCTCATGCCCATCTCACATCATTTGCAATTCTGCCATTAATATCAAATACAAAGTGTTTCCTTTCTATAACAGAGAGGTGATCAACTGAAGCTAAACTGCTAGGTAAATTGACATACTTTCTACCTTTTCTGGTGTTGTAAGAAAAACAGGTAGAAGTATCCTTCTGAACTGAGCTCTGAAGGGGCTGCAGAGGGAAAACTTAATTTAGCATAACCCAAAATGAATTGAGAATGAATTAGACTGGAACACGTCATCATCTGTGAAGGCTGAATCATGTTTCCAGGCTCGTGCAGAAGTAGAAACTGAAGTGTCTAGAAGATCTGTAGAAAACTTGAATGCATCAAAATGGCTGGTCAGTCACTTCCTCCCTTGTGATACCAAACACCATGTGTCACATGTCATGCTGACGCCCATTGGCGTCAAGGGTGCTGCATTTCCCTTCTCCAGATGCAAAGTATCTGTAAAATCAGCCTAACATGCATTAGCAACTTCCACACTGTTGCAACAGCTTCTACACCACGAGAACAATGGATTTCTGCCAGCATGATCTAGCAAATTTGGTCTTTTTGCAAGCAAAAGGAACAGGTTGGGGCAATATATTTCATTCATATGTTCTGGGTGACTAATTTGCTAATTTGAGTTGCTCAGTAGAGCTTGGATTAAGTCAATTCACCACTTTCTCAATTCCCAGGACTCCTTGTCCTCTGCACTCAGGAGTAACTCTGAAGGACTGGTACAGAGGAGAGGTTATAATCTATACTTAGCATACTCCAGTCTTGATGTCTAATGCCCCTGCTTAAAAAGAAAAAAAGAAACCCCTTTTTCCATATTCTTTTTTGCAGTTGATGATTGGCTTTCTTATTTTGCAAAGCATAGTTAGAGTTGATGAAAATCAAAGACTGAGTGAGTTTAGTTGCACACGATACTGGTGAAGTTAGTTTAGTTTTTGTCAAAACTAAACCCAAAAATCTATTCTGGCTGGCTGACTCAACAAATGACAGAAGTACATACTCAGATTTCTAAAATATCCATTGCAGTAGGCAGTGGTTACTACACGCCAACAAAAAGCATTGGAATGTTCAGCTAGGATACAGGAAGCCTAGATTCTCTTTTCATTTTTCCTAAATTATTCATGTGTGTTTTTCTAACGAGCAGAAGTAACCTCAAAACACTGTGTAAAAGACTATGGCACCACAGAGCTCTTGATTGCTATTCTGTTTTGTATAGACTAAAAGTGTTTATTGAAAAGATGCTTTTTGTGTTCTCAGCATACCTAGTATAATGTAATTAAACTGGGAATTCAAGAGGAATTGAATACCTTATGCTCCACAGTTTCAAAAATCTAATCCCAGTATAACTTTTCAGCTTAGGTTTTTGACCCATTGAAGTAAAATTTACTAATAATTGCAAGAAAACATACTTATTTTTACTAGCAGAAGGCTGGAAATGAGTTAGCTGATACATGTATAGATATGTGGTTCTTTTGCTTATAAATGCATACATTCATATATGATTCTTGAATAATTCCAGCCAATGTGATGCAATTACATATCAAGGATCATGACAAAGCTATGAAAAAAACGGTATTTGTGTTTTATCCCTAATTCTTCATTCACTTTGCCAAACTTAACTTGACTACCATATCAGGCAGTAAAATCCTTATTCCTATACCAGGGCCAGAGGCATTGTAAATGTCCATAGGTCCTTTGAAGAGTCATGAGTTCATCCAAGAGAGAATTTATCCCTCCACTGCTCTCATGCACTTTACTAATGGGAACCAAGTACCCTTTCATTAATATGACAATGAAGAATTGATCCCTAGAAGTCAGAAATGTTAGATTAATGTAAAATGGATGAGGTTTTGTACTGCTTCTTTTTCTTTCTTTTTATTACTCTTTATTTATTCCATTGATCACTTTGGATGGTGCTCAAAGTTACATTTACTAGTAATGGCAGAGCAGCAGCTCCACTGCAGGCTCTGTGTTTTTACAGTTCCTTTTGCTTTTGTCAGCTGAGGTAGTAGCTGAGACTAGAAAACCCCCCTTACTATGGACAGTTGCTTGAAAGAACAATCATACAAAATGAGTTTCAGAGTTGAAGTGATCTTCAATTATTTTTGACTTCTGACTAAAAGTCCAGAAAATAATCTATTGTCTTGCAAGTGCATTGGGCTGTATTTGCTAACACTGAACAAACTTTTGTCAATGTTGGTTCATTTAAGAACCTCAGAACAGTGCAGCAATAGAGAGGAAAAGTTCCTTTTAGTGGTTTTTATTTGGGAGATGCATAACCTCTAAAGAGTGAACTTGGCAGCTTGCAAATAATGAGAACTGATTACATTTAACTATTACACTGAGAGTAACTGAAGTCTTTGAAGATTTTTACTTCACATTGAACCACAGTTGGTTCCAACCATGAAATCTTGATCCATAGATATCCTGTATTTATTCTTAAAGCAAACATCTAAACCCTATGGTTTGTTGGGTTTCAAAGTAGAGATTTATAAGATGAGGGAATTGTTCATGTCTTAAAAAAAGAAAAAAAAGGTATTACTCACTTTGAGTGGTAAATTTACTTTTAAAACACTATGTAACATAAGTACACAAACCCAGAGAAATTATGCTAGTATCATTTATTAAATTAATAATTAAAAAAACCTCAGAGTGAGCTAAACTTGTGCAGATGCACACACTCTATTGAAAAAATGGGTAATTTATCTGTTCTGGTAAATGCTTAGAACACGTATATATATTTTTTTCTGCTAACATACCAGCGCAAAAAAAGAATTTACTTCTAGGACAGGTTGCCACAACTTAAAGTAGGTCTCAGTAAGCCCTAGTCAGGTACTTCCAATTCTGTTTACGAAAATTTGCAGGCTAAAGCAGCTGAAAACCTGCTCCTTGTATGGATGAACACTACAAGTTTATAAAGGTAAGCTTGATGCTCTAATGCTAGCAACTGCAAAGGAATATTACATGACAGAATACTTATCACATAGCTTAATTCTGTACTGTCAGCCGTTCCTTATCTCTGGAATTTAGTGGTACTATTCCTGATGTTTACTGGGTGGCTTTCACCTGCTCTCCATATTACAGAAGCCCATAGCGACACCCTCATTTCTCAAATGATTTCATGCCTAAAAAAATATATCAAAACTAAAGGAATCTCATTTAATTTTTTATAGAATTAAAATTGGAAGCTTTAAAATACTTTATCTTATGAAAAAGTCCTTTGTCTTTCTATCACAGAATAAACATCTTCAATTATTGCCCTTACATACTCTTAGAGAGTGTTCTGTTACTGGTAGCAATGGGATCTGCTACTGTCTCGAAAGTAAAATTAAAGGTATGTTTTCTCTCCTCTGCTGGAGAGCATTAAACACATCCATGCACATGCAAAATCACTAAGCCACATCTTAGGTTTTTATCCCCTACAGTTCTTTGCCTTACCTAGCAAACATTTCCAAATACAGTTCAGTGTATTCACAATCTAGGTCAGTGAGAATCATTTTGGTTTGTTTTCTATGGTAGCAATATCAGCCTAGTAGGTTGGTAACTGACAAAAGAAACTGTCATTACATGGGTTTTTTTCTCTAGAGCAAAATTTATTCCTTTTTCTTGGCTTCTTTAAATTATCCACAGACAATACTGCAAGGATTAACATATTATCAGTAGACAATACTGCAAGGATTAACATAACTTTTTGTTCCAGAAGTACATTAATCTCTGACCTAAATCCTTTCCAAAGTTCAGAAGGGGTGCTCACAATGTGTATGCCCAGATTGAGAGTATTTAGGAAATGTAACTGATGTCAGACAGAAGGTAAAATGCCTGACTGTGATTCTTAAGTTACCAAAGGGCTAGTATTATATAACTGTTTGTCTTTCTCATATTCTTGTATCTTTTACTGAGAACTTCTATGGTGGTGGTTTACTGGTGTAGATTGACACTAAGTATATGTGCATTTCTATCTCTGTTGCCTAACCCAGGCTCCTAAAACACCTCATATATACAGTGGGCAAAGCAAAGCATGCCCGCACCTACGAAAGGCAGAGGATGAAGATCAGTGGAGGATCAGGGGAACAGTGGCAGGTGGAGGACCTCTAGTAGCTTCATCAGTGAAAATTTAATCAGTGAAAATAGCAGAACACTGAATCACCTGTTCCTAGAATCATCAAAGGAGAAGGACTGGACCACTCAACATGGTTTATAACCCAGCAATAAGAATCAGTGAAAGAAACTCTCCTTGCACTACCACGTAAAATAAAGTGAACTCCTGCCTATAGGATGCAGTAGGGAAGATCAATTTTGGGTCATGTAAAACCTTTTATGGGATGTTTTAAGGATTGTTTATGGTGAGTAGCAAGGTAGGTAAGAGAAACACAAACATGAGAAAGTAAAAGGAGATGAAAAGGGACTGATGATGCACAAAGAGGTTACTGGTCAGCACGCTTGACCGACTGATCCATGAACTTCAGCACGGTTTATCCTGTCCTCTCACTGAATCCCATTTCCAACTGTTTTAAGTGTGTGTGCACTCTGTGTTAGGGGTCTGTGTGCACAAGCACAGATGAACAGCAAGCCAGCTTAGCTGAGCACTGGGAGGTTATGCTGAGTGCCAGTCCAAGAGAAAGGCATGAGACTGAGTGGACTGTGGGACCCAAACCAGCAGCTGGAGGCACATAACTGTAGAACCACCATAACGCAGGTTGAAGATCATAGTGTCCTCTGTGTGTGTGCATGAAACATTCTTGATTCTGTATGAAGCAGAAAGTTTCAAAAACTTCAGCTACTCTTCAGTGGAAAGGTTACATTGAATCACTTAGTTATGGATCCAGCAGACAAGTTTACTCTTAGAGGCTATGTGTCTCTCAAGCAAAATCCACTGGAAGGAGCCTTTTTACTCAGTACTGTAAAACCTACTGTACTCTTTTGAGAATCTTATATGAACAACCAGATGAGGGTAGGAATAACCTCCTGTGTCCTGCAGTCTGCTAGGTCTGGGTACCTCAAGCATTCACAAGCCTGTGCAATTCCTTCAAGCGTAGTATTGGGGAAAACTGAACCTTGCCTTCCCCTCAGGCTTTCAGCTGATACAGCTCAAATGCCAGCAGTGTAATTATTCTAATTGAGGCACTGATTCAGCAATGTACTTAGATATACTGCAAAAATTAAGCAAAGGTTAAACTGTGATGTGTATTGAGAGAGAATCTGGTTTTGCGAATCACAAAGAAAATATTAACCTGTAAGGGTTTGTGCATATATTTGTACTTGGGATGGACATTCAGCTTGTCTCCAGCAAAGCATCATCAAGAAGGCTATCTATCCTTTATGGTGGTAAATCTGGGATTTTGTTCACAGAGTAGAGATATCTGTTCATTATATGAAAAAATGGTGACTGATTTTTAGGCACTACAGTTAACACATCTGAGACTGTTCTCAGTTGCCAGGTCTATTTTCCTGTCTCACTGCACTTTTGAATCTTGCTGACATTTTGTAACAACTATCTTTGGTTTATATTTTAAAGGGATTTTTTGCAGTTTTTACAACTGAAAAATACTATAATATAACGAAAGGTAAGACTTGAGAAAGCACCCAGGGCTTTTAAATATAAGCCCGATAAGAGTACTTACTTTCATACGGTTTTGGAGTTTTGAATTTAAATGTGCAAGCCAGAGATTCCAGTGAAGTCATTGAGACTATGCGTTTGCTTAAAGATGTGACACTAAACACTTTTCCAAAAGAAAATATTCCTTTTCTCCAAGGACCTTTCAGTGAAAGGAGTCTCGGTTCTGAGATATGATATGTTAATACAGAAAGATATTAAATATTGTTATTGATCTGATGTGGTTTTTATCCAGTTTGGGGGGGAAAAAAACCCCTATCTAAAATTAAGAATAAGATCTCTGTCATTTTTCAGAGACCAGATCAAAACTATAGATATTACTCCTCTCCAAAACATAACATACTACCAGGGTGCAGTATGTACCACTACCAGGGTGGTGTGTCCTTTCCTGAAGGACTGATGTTAACTATGATGCTCTCACTCTCCTCCTCTCCACCCACATTAATATACACACATATATAGATACATACACTCACACATACAACCACAGTGTCACTTAGAAAAATAAAATCAGATTATTATTAAATGCAGCAAAATAATACCTCTGCTAGTTCTGCAATATACTCACACTAAATTTCTACACTTTAGGTAGAGTCTGTCCCTATTCAAACAGGATGCTCTTTATCTTTACAAAAAAGTAGCAAGTAGACACAGCTTGAGGTACATATCAATATAAAGAACAGCTCATACACTGATTACAAGCTAAAATATCATCATTAAGAGGTAGGAGACCTGCATAAGAATCAACTTATTAAACAAAAAGACAAAACAGTTCTAAGATGTAATTGCTTTCAATTAATTTCCCAAAATGAGCAGAAGTCAGTAGAGGTGGTCATTTAATGGAAACAATTCAGTAGCCTAGAGATTAGCCTTAATTAAATGGTTTTATTCAGTATTTTGTCCTAGGGGGCAGGAAGAAAAAATATATTACTTCTTACTCAACATCAAATGATTTCCAAACATCTAATCTGTAGTAACAAAATTTTTCAATTTGTGATTATGATATGGCCTTGGCCTTTTGCAATTATCACCTTTTTTTCAGATGCAATGAATATTTGCCATTCACATTAATACAATATTTCAGAAAAGAAAAACAAAAATAGAAAAATCAAACTTGCCAGAGTATTTAATAACATAATCTCTTGATTAAGCAATAAAATCTATTCATGGCCATTAGGTCAGATTAGAAACAGTTTATTAGTGCAGTTGCTATGATCAGCACTCCGGACACTTACCCAAGACAGTCCTTAGCTGGATTAGATGGATTGTAGGAGTGCTAGAAGTCTGACAAACACATTACTATCAGAATCCATCTGCAGCAAGGCAGCTCCTAAGAGAGTTATTGTAACAGTTTATGTTGTCACCTTCCACTCTCACTTTTAAAGCTGCTCAGGGCAGAGGGGGATCACCCAGATTCTTTTACCTTAAAAACAGTGCGATTGCAAGGGCAGATCAAAGTTTATTTATTCTCCTGGCCTTTCTAATTTAATACAATGTAACTGTTTACAGAGAAGAAACAGGATAGAGACCTATAGATGTCTTATTGTAGAAAAAATAAAATAAAAACTAAGGTGATAAGTTTATCTTTTCCTCTGAAACTGTAGAGTAACATATGCATAATGCAGTAACAATTTCCAAAGTGAAAACTTTCACACAGTATGGCTTATCTGCTAAGCAGAAAAGAAACATGTGCTGCCTGAGTATACTTAAAATGCTGCTCTGTTTTCAACTTTACCATGAACAGGGAAATAAGTAGCTCAAATTTTGTCTTGCTTAATTTTCTTCACAGAAAAGAAAGGTGACAAAGAATTGTCTTTCTCTAAATATGGGCTGTGCATCTAAATTGTTTTCAGAGGGCGAAACCACAGGCTTTGTTACTCACCAACTGACTTCTTCTGTGAGATACCTCTTGCCCCTTATTACAGTAGTATTATGTAGCATTTAAATGAGATTGTTATCTTTAATGATTTCATAGTTATTAATCTCTGACATTAATATTAATTGGTATGTAGTATTGATGTAATGCACTAATGAAGACCTAACAAAGAATTTTTTCTGATAGAAGCTGTGACACAAGTTAATGGCATAGTTCAAATTAAATATTAAGGGATGCTGTAACTCTATGTATGGCAGCAGGTTGTATTTAGATCAAGATATATACTTCTTGACTTTATTGAAAAATTATCAATTAAAATTACAGATCTAGTCTCTGCAAATACAACTACACATGACTACTCTTCAATACTTTGGGAATTTTTCTTCCAGGTCCTCATTTTGTTTGGGGCAATTTCAACATTGACCACCACATTAATAAGCTAATTGAATTTCCAGGTTATATTAAATTAACTATCTTAGTTTTGTTCTCTTAAATCTATGAGGGAGCTGATTTTTTTTTACAATATTCTATTCCTGCAAATTAAGCTATACCTTGCAGTCTATCTGTACCTTAATACTGTAGAAGATCTTATTGTGTTGGACTTGATTTCTGTGTTTCTTGTGTACCAGGGGCTCCAATGACTCTCCCATAAATTGTTATTTGATTGTGATGTTTGAACTGACTCCATTGTATGACTTTACCATCCTATTGATAGTGCTTAGATTTCTTGTATGCCAAAATATTTCTGACATAATTTTTATCATCTGAATTCTGAAAATGTTGGATGTCTCTAACACCATCCTTTCCATCATTCAGGCCTGTAATTGACCTTGGGTTTACCTGAACTTTGCCTTTGCCATATATATCTATGTGATCTTTAAGTATTTTTGTTCCATCTGCCTTAAGACTTCCAACATTTGAAATTTCTTCTTTATGTAATTCCTTTTGCTCTATTACGACTGTTTTAAGTAAGTGTTTCTGGTATCACACACACTCTTGACCTTAACTTGTCTTTATGAAGTTTTTTTAATAAGATGTGGGAAAAGTCACTCATCTCCATGAGGCACCTGTTGAACATCCATTTCTCTCCTCTCTCAACACACATTACTCTGAAACTGAAGTTCCCATGACAGCCCTAGCAGATGTTTCCAGCTTCACTTGGTATTCTGTTGAGATTGAATTTTGCCTGAATTACAGGCAAACAGGAACTTCTGGTACACTTTTTCCTAACATACTGTGTTCCCATTGCATCCCAAATAAGAGCCCAAATCTGCAATATTCTTCAGGGCTGATATGTGCCACATCAGTCTTTGCCAAGTGCCCAGAGCATCTGCACTGTCACTTGCCTTACCTTGCTACAGACCTGACACTAATGATTTGCATCAAAATGCATCTGAAAGGACAGGAATGTGTTATTCCATTAATGACTGCTAGGACCCATGAGATTAAGAAAGCAGAGGAATTGTATCTTTGTGGGTTTTTAATTGTTTTTTTCTTCCTATTCTGTTGTGACCTTTAGTTTTGCCTTTCTTCTTTTAGATGAACTCTGTTGACAATAAAATAAAGTAAAAACACAAATAAAAAAACTCCCACAAAACCAAAAACAAATGAACAGAAATAATGAAAAAACTAAAAAAAAACCCAAAAAAGCAAACAAAAAAACCCAAACAAAAAGCCCCAAACACACACACAAAGCCCCCCACCCCACCAAAAAACAAAATCCAAACCGAAAAAGTCCCAACCATAAAAACAAAACCAAACAGCAAACACTATACACTTGTCCTTAGATATAAAGTCAGTGATGTAGAAGTCACTTTAGAGGCAGGACTGGAACATTTACACATACCCAGATATTATTTTTATGAACACATCACTGTTTTGGTAGTGATGTTTTACTATTTTTACAAAATATTCATCACAAATTCCTGCTTCTTTGAATCAACTGAAAAAGAAATCTTCAGAACTGGAGAAACTGGTTTTGTCCCAAGCATAAGGTGCTAGACATGTAGATACCACTAGGACTATCTGACAGGAGAGATCCCTTTCTGACGTCTTCACACTTCTTGATGGACAGACATTCTCTGCCCTCTGTCTTTTTAGTGAGACACAGGCAGTGGTGCAGAGTGGAAATACTGACCACTGGGGCATATGTAAGGGCAAAGGATATGCTCAAGTGTCTTTAGAAAAACTTGGGCACATCAGTTGTTGCCAGGCCTGCTTTAGTCAGGTCCATGGTGCCCAGAGCGGTACGAAATTAGCCCCTCCAGCATGTGCAGATTCCTCTGTCACAAGAAGTTGGTGGCAGAAGTTGAAGCAGAGGCCAAGTACACAGTGCCAGACAGATGGTATGCATGACTGGAACAGTCAAGTCCTAATGTCATACTGTAAAATCAGACTATAGATATTTTTTGTCCTGAAAGAGATCCAATCTCTATTACATCTAACCAGATAAGGAAGTAATTTGTACCTAAAAACATGAGCTCAAATCTTTTGTTGTTACTGGATACTGTTATACTGTTGTTACTGTCTCCAAAACTTTAGTGTTTTACTCCTTAGGTCCTTAAGGAATTCTTAAAAATTCAGGTGTGTCTTCTAGCCTAGAAATATTTTTGAAAATGAAGGTAATCTTTGAGTTGAAGACAATCTTTGACCTATAATTCAAAATGGACTTTAAATGGTCTCTTCTGCTATTCCTCAGCTTTTCTGTAAATGTTAATGCTAAATATCATCACATATTTTTTGAACTTAATGCATCAAGTGCTTTCTGATGCTTATTTTGTCAAACACAAAATTCCTAAATTACACTCAACTTTATTTCATAAGCATTTACATGGTATTTGGCATTGTATAATGCATGAAGCACAGTTCACTGAGCTGGAATCTACTTTTTAGTATGGTTTGGACATATATTTTATTATTACAATGATTTTCAAATGCTGTTTTTGTATTTGTCTTACAGTTTTTCCACAGAGACAGTATGAGCTCCAGTGCTGCAAGGGAAGATATGGCTTTGTGGTATCCTGCACGATTTTTTTTTTTCCTTGACCTCATCTTTCCTCATGGTGGCACTTAATACAGCACAACAAGGGAGACACAGTCCAAAATTTTAACACTACATGACGCAGATTGTTGCTATCCTTACAGGCCTTTCTTTTCCCCTGAAGAACTGTGTACAGAAAAACCATGTAATGACTGACTTCAAGAAAAATCTCATAGCTTCTGAACATTGAATGTACTATGTGAATAACTGATTTTTTTTTCCTGTATTGGGATTTGAAAGGTGCAGTGTACTGACATAGGTATAATGTCAGGCTTGTGCAACTTTTTCTTTATATTTTAAAATTAGTGAAACTGCTATAAATCAAGTAAGTGCCAAATATTTTTATCTTCCTTTTTCTGAAGTTATGAAGTATATATTGTAGAGTAAATTAACCTTTATTTTCCCAGGCTTCTCTCTGATGAAAATTAGATGATTGCTATCTTTGTTAATGACATGATTGCCATCTTTTCTGGAGAGGTATAACCCAGTAAGGAAAAGGAATCAGAATTTTGTGTATGTTAATGGAAATGGCCTCTCAGAGTTTTCCTTATTGCTCAGTCTTCATTGCCTACAAAACACTAAAGAAGATCTTATTTGAATATCAGATGGCGAGAGGAAAAAGCTTTTCTGCACATTCCCCTACTACTGCTAGTTCTGCTGGGGGAAAGAGGCAGTTGTACATCCCTTGTTCATCTGCCCCTCTGAGTATGAAATTCTCTAAAGCAGAGGAGTTTGCCTTATTGCCCTTCATTTGTAAAATACTTTGAATTAAATTTTTGGTATCTGACATTGCTGGCCAGGTCCTGATTCCAGACTCAAGATAGAATTATCTGAAATCAACATGTATAAGATTGGCAGTGGTTTGTTTTTTTTTTTTAATTTATCTATTTATTTATTTATTTATTTCTACTTCCCACTCTCCTCAAAGCTTATGCCAAGTTATTCAGGAGTGGAAATTGAACTGAAAGTTCTCAATCTGGTGAAAGCTGTTGGATTTTTATCAAGCTGATATATTAGGTCCTCTAGTAGTGAATCCCAGTATGTTTGTCTTTGTAAATAGTTCTTCTGGTTCCATTCTCAAATATGAGCTTTATTTTCCTAATCCCTTTATGGCAATGAGACGTTAGAGCTGACTCCTCAGGCTTTTTTGGAGCACACCACCTCACCTTTGCCAGCCCACTGTAGTTAATGTTGTTTATGTAGATTCCATCCATGATGATGTTCTGGATTTACAGTTTAGGAACTGGCTCAAAACCTAAAGGGAATCCTCAATCATAATTACTTTACCAGCTTTGTGGACACATTTTCCTCTGTGGACACATATAACAGACTTTATATCTAAATCATTAGTTGGAATTGTACTGATAAAGAAATACATCATTCTCTTTTCTGAACCCAAGTGACATGATGATACATGTCCACAGTACATAACATTCAACTGTAATCCAGCACCCCACATGCTGCTCCATGACCTTAATATAGAAGTAATTTTTGTGAGTAGTTTTCAGTCCAAAGTACCTGCAATAATGTGAAGATAACGTTACAGCTCAGAAGAATTTTGAAACAAAATGAAGGGCATGCAGTGGTGTGCTAAGATAGCAGGATACTATTAAAATACACGAAGTGTAGAGTAAAGAGAAGCAAAGCTGGTGCACACTTCTCTTCTGTGCCTATTGAGAAAGGTATCCCATTCATTGGCCCCTGCAGGTGCACGCTCTTGTGTGACTAATGTCCTGGCATTATCCAGCAGAAATCTAGCTTGCTTCAACCACACTTGTGCTTTGTGTTAGAAATTAGGCTGTAGAGGTGATCAGCCCCACAGCATTCATCTTGGTCCTGTTTCAAATGTAAGCCTGTGAGCCTGTCACCTGTCTCAGTGCTGCAGCATCTTTGGATGGCAGCTGGTTCCTCAGGGATCTGTATTGTGTGTCACTGCTCAGTCTGGGATCCTGGGCTTCCCAGTGCCCTCCTGATAGCATGTTATGGCCACTGCATGCCTGGAGGAAGAGAGGAGTTCCCTTGTGCAGAAACATAGTGAGGAGAGAGAAGTCAAGGTGCTAGACTTTCTCCCTGCTGTGGGAACAGACACAGACGGGGTATGCCCCCAGAACCAACAACTGAAAAACACATCCAAACCCAGAAGGGAAGACACTGTCACAGTTAATCAGTGTGAACTTGTGCAGATTTCTTCCTTGCCCAGAGCTTCCCATCTTACTCTCTGAGGCCCTTGGGGTTATGTCCTATCATGCACATTTGTTTCCTTACTTAGCCCTAGTGCATTTTCTTCTGCCATTTCCTTTCCCCATAGAGAAACCAGGGGAGCAGCAACTCCTATATTAAGCTGATTCATTAGTCCAAGGTGTTTCTACTGAACAATGTTACATTATTCATTTATTTCTATTCACACCTGTGACACACAAAAACTGAAAACCCTCAGAGATCTGAGCTGTAGCACTATCTATAATATTAGTAAGTCTCTGTAAGTTGCTTAAAGGTGTGTTATGAAAGGCATTCAAGTTTCAAAAATTATTAAAATTATTTCTCCATAGTCTGTGCCATGTGCTGAGCATAAATACAAATGCCACAAGCGGCAACAGAAATCTTGGCAGAAAGGGCCACTCCTTCCATTTTCTCTAATAAAGTTAAAATACTGAAACTTTTCACTTTTAAATCCATTCCTGTACCTGTGTATCATTTTCTTTCCTGTTTGGTGAAATACCAGTTTTGTTTACTAAAGATGGCATGTGTCCCTCCCCATCTCTGACACCAGCAACACGTACACCACTTGCACGTGACTCTGCTCAGGGACTCAGGGACACATCCATGAGGGCAACCTTTCCTTGGCACCACATCATTTTTTTGGATGAATTGTTATCATTGCTTAACTGTGAGTGGATACTTCTTTGGAAAAGAAAGGCTTTCAGAAGGTCTTACTTATTAAATTGTTGAACAGTTTGAACCTATAAATTTTTCCTTTATTTCATTCCACCAAAAAGGCAGTTTATTCATAATTTCTGACTGTACAACTGCTGAAAGGACATTATAAAAGAACAATATTTTGTCTTTTCTCAGCACAAGGTGTGCTGTTGTTGTACTACTCTTGCTCTCCAGACAAGAATTTGTCTTTTCTGCTTTGAGAATTTTTTCATGGATTGGTTGAGCACAGTCTTTGTTTCCTAAATTCCAGGATAGTTCTTGTTCTGTGTTAGCATAATGCTCTGATGTATCTCTCTGAAGATAAAAGTTATAGTCATGCAATATGAGAAGATCTAAAGATAAGAAAAAGGTTCTTAGAATGTTTATTGATGACTAGCAAACAACATTTTTTGGTGGGGTGTAGTTTTCTTTCTTTATCAGATCATATAAGAAAATATTTCCAAGAGATAATTGTCCAGAAAATGCTCTTTTCTCTACTGTGAAAAAAGAAGAGCAGCAGCAACAGCAGCAATAGCATGAAGGCTTGAAAGTAATTAGTCTAGGATATTTACTGAATTGTATTCTTCATTGTAGGGTCTCCTTTTTCTTAGTATCTTGGTGGCAAGGAAGAGAAAAAAGAAATTAAAGTGAGCAGTTCTGAGCATTCTTTATTTTTAGTGGATTGTCTCACAATTCCATGTTACATTTTGTTGTACATTTAATAAACTAGAAATTATGTTTGACCAGCTCTATGTCCAACCAAAACCGTTCCTAATGGCTGATATACTTACCTGAAAGTGGACAACATTTAGAGATACTTCTATTTATTTACATTAATCTGGAAAATTGCTATTCAATTATTTGTGTAAAGAGAGAACCTGGGAGTAGTAACTCTATCTTAATGAAAAATTGCAATTTTGAGAAGTACAGTCTGGGTGTTATGGGTACTACTGGCAAATTAATTGCCCAGTACTTATATTCTGTAGTCAGCAAATCCTTGTTAAAATCTTTAATGTGTCTGAGAGGCCAGATTAAGCGAAGCAGTGATAGACTGAGCAATTAAGTTAGTAAATCTTACTAAAGTTTTCTTTGACTGGATATTAAATGCCAAGTAAGTGAATGGAAATGTATGATGAAGAGAATTCAGAAGCAAAACTGCATAAGCAATTTGTCTGTGCCTACACTTGTCATTCCAAACACATTTCTCAGCATAGTTTTAACAGTACTAGAGGTGTTTGAGAAAATGTTCAAATAAAACAAAAGATCCAGGCACACCTACAGAAAGTTAGTGAAGAGAACAGTGAAGAGATGCAAGTGTCTAAGAACTTGAAAGACTTTTATGGTTAAGGGTTTCATAAGAAGCAATTATTTTTTATTTTAATTTGGAACATTTGTAAATGGAAAAAATATTTCTGAACTTGTAGTTTTTGGACAGAAAAAAGAGACAGTTGTTAAAGTAATTTGATAAAAAGGTAGCAACTTCCAAAGCAGAAGGATTTTTGGAGTACAAACAGATTTTCTGTATTTTAGCCTCCTAATTCCTTTATGCTGGACTACATTCTTAGCTGTCCTATTTCAGTTAGACAATGATCTTGGCTTGTAAAGGTCAGAGAATCCAATTTATTGAAAGACAAAGGTGCAAATAATTACAAAGAAAGCTTGTGTTGGCTGCAGGGCATCCCAGGGGCAATGCTGAAGCTCATGGTTCTAAACAGAACATGTTACAGCATCTGTTGAACAGCAGCTGCTTCAGCATCCATTTGATCTAGGCACCATGAACTTCTCCAGCTCAGAGGCAAGAACATTATCTTTTCTTTTGTGTGAATTCCTTCAACTTCTGTCAGCAAAGCTGTGGGTGACAGCCCTGCATAGTAAATACAATGAACTATCATCAACATTTCAGTCATTCCCAAGGCCAGAGGCACTTGTACAGTCGTTTCTCCACCAACTGTAGGAAGCTTCAGCATGGAATCTTCGTTTCTCTCCTCTGTTAATTTAATGGCCTGTTATCTGCTTTTTTGTAATGACATTTTTGTGAGGTAGGCTGATTGCCATAAGAGTGTTTTAACTGAATATAAATACGAGTTTTATGTGTAAACCTGGTCTTTAGTCTGTTTTCTGTATTGTTAATCTAATACTATATTTTATATAGAAGAATGCATTGCATAGGTCTATAATTCCATTTGATGCTTCCAACAAGTCTTCAGATGTTTCCATACTGTTTCTTCCAACTTACCATATAATTGTTATTTATTCTCTTTACTCATATTTTCCTCATTGTAAACCATTTACTGTACTTTTTTTCTTTAGATTTTCAAATCTGTACCATGTTAGGTTCAAAGCTCAAAGTAAAGTTTTGCTGTAGAAAAGCAGAGCTGAAGAATCCTTTTAGGTCTTTTATCTGTAAAGGGGAGATATCAGATAATCAGGATTAATGAATTTTTTAAATGCTCAGAAACTTTTCTAGTCTGAATCACACAGGCCTTGCTTGAGGCACTAGTCCTGCAAAAGAAAAAAAAGACTATGTTTATTGGCAACACAGTTTAAATGTAATTTTCTCTTGTCATGTTGAGATAAAACAATTGCTTGCATGTTCCCTGGTTACAAAAGGTTTAGTAACATTCTTGCCTGTCTTGTTTTTTGATTCTGTGCTAATTCTTTGGCAATGACAACAGCACCATATCTCCAATTTGTACAGTGTATAAAGCATTTTTCCGTCCAAAATATATCAAGGGTGTTTCATTAGTCAGATTATAATTTTTTGTCTTTATCATTATCGTTGATCCGGGGTAATTGCATCAAGTTATTCTGGATGTGGCTGGTTCCTTGCTCAATTTAATCAACTCTATGAAAATCCAAACCTAACATTTCTAAAATCTGTGTTATTTCAATCTAATGTTTTCAGAGGGGGAATAAATGTTATAGTGGAAGAAATAATAATAATAATAATTTTTATTAAAAAACTCATATACAAATGTCTTCGTTTTTGCAAGGTTATTTTCCTATCCACTTGTATTTCACATTGTAAATATTTTGGAAAAGGGCCTTGATTTTTCAAGGTAAAGTTTTGGTTTTAGGGTTTTTTTTCCTCCCTTTTACCATCTATTCTACTTCTCACCTTTTATTGCAAGTGAAAAAAATGAAAGAAAAAAGAATCAACAAAAAAGGCTAAAAACCCATAAGCATTCAAAGTGTGGAAATTCATCTTTTTTTCCTCATTTTACTGTTTAAGGAAACACTTTAAAAGAAGTGTAACAACAAAAAAGGGAACAAGAACGGATCTGTCTTCCTTAATATTTCTGTCAACAGCCTTGATGGTAGTATAGATTACATACTTATCAAGTTTGCAGGTGACACCAAATGGGAGGGAGCAGGAGAAAGTGGATATATTGAAAGACAGGGTTGGTGTGCAGAGAAAATTCAAAGTCAGAGGGACAGGTAGGCAAAGACCTTTGGAATTCAACAAGGATAGATGCAAAGTCCTGTCCCAGGGCTGGAAGACCCAATGGCAGCTACAAAGTGGGGACTGAGGGACTGAGAAGCTGCTCTGTGTATGGCAAAAGCTCTGGCTGGCAGCAGGGACATGAGCCAGAGTGTGACCTGGCAGCACCCTGGGCTGCATCAGCAAGAGTACCACCCTCAGACTGAGGGATGGGACCATCCCCCCTCTGACCCCACCTGCAGTCCTGCATCCAGTTGAGTCTCCCAGTAGAAAAGAGACTTTGACCAACCAAGGGAAGTCCAAGGGAATGCTCAGGATGGTCAATATGGGAGCAGTGGCCCTGGGAGAAGGTAGCAGGGAAGCTGGGCTTGCTGCAGGGTCCCAACAGCCACCTGCCTCTCCAGAGGCTCTTGAGGCCAAGGACTCAGCTTTTCTCTGGAGGATAAAGGACACTGGACAGGAAACACAGGAGGTCCAAGCTGGTCCTCCAGTCAAGAAGTGAAACAGGTGATCTGGGGAGGTTGGGCCATCTCCATACCTGAAGATCTTTCAAGACGAAGCAGTGAGCAGCCTGGCCTGATCTCATACCTAACAATGCTTTGAAAAGAGCCTGGACTAGAGACCTCCTGAAGTCTCTTCCCATCTGAGTTATTATTTAATTTTAAGATATGCAGAAAAAAGTGACCACATTAAAAGTGAAAAGAAGAAAAAGAAGTACGTTTAAAACATACATATGAACACATATGTTCCCACCCCTTAAAGGAAATAAAAATTAATTTCTGTTTTAAACTTTAAAACATATCAGACAGAACTGTGTCTTCTAATAAAAAGATGGAATGAAAATTAAAGCAACTCCTGAGAAAAAAATATTCCTGTTCAGTTCTAGTTTCTGAGTGGTTACTGAAACCCTTGAAAAATCTCATTGGATTCTTGTCTTGCAGACAGACTAATACATGAGGAAGTGGCTATGAATAATCTGAGATAGGATCAGATCCTTAAAATTTGGTGCCTCTGCATGTTCTGACTATTTATCATGTTCTTCTATTCCTAAAACTGTAAGTAGCTTCTTTGGGCATTTATACTGCAATACGTGCATTTACACCAAATGAAACCCTGTTCCTCTGAATTTTTTTTTGCAAGCAGTTGTATTTGTAAATCTCAGTGAGCTAAATATTTTTAATGACTTGGAACAAGCCTCAAATTTCCAAAATAAATATACTGAATTTTTGAGTGAAGAGAGGTGGTGTTTCTTTTCGTATTTTCTTGTTTTCTTCTTTGTTTGAATGATAAATTGAGCTGCCCAGTGGAAATTGATAATATTTTAAATTACTTCATGGATTTTTTCATGTCTGGAAAACAAAAAAAAAAAAAATCAAATTAAACAAAGGTTGCAGAAAATGCTCTCATTTTTTGAGTGATAAACCTTGAGCTCATTCCACTGTGGAGTGCATCAGGCATTGGAAAGTTAGACAGATGGTATTGAAATGATATCTCGATAATTACTTCTCACAAGTTTTTTAAATACTTCAGATTTGTTGTTTTGATTTTTTCTTTTTTTTTTTAACAGAGTATGATTTTTTTATGGAAACCTTCCTTAATGAGTCATTTGCAAGCACGTATCTCATTCCTACAACAGAAGTGTGGTTTTTCTAAGACAATTACCTGAATATGTGTTACTGCTACCAGTTTATGCAAGGATTTCACACAGACTTCTACAGGCATATAATATGTGTTCCTTCTCTTCTCTCATATGAAAATGTCATCCAAGCATATGTCCTATTTTATGTCATTTGCAAACAACACTCTACTAAAATCACTAAGTCAAAACCTAAAGAAAATGGAAAAATTAATTTCCCAGTGGAATTCTTTAGATGAATGATTTCATATTGCTACAATTTACCAAAGTCTTAGCATAAAATTTCAGAGGATAACGTGAAATGACACTAGATTTCATTAGTAAGGGCTAATTTAGATTGAACGAAAGCTGTCCTGAGACTTCCTGTAAACTCATGTATCCTCTTGTAAGTCTTACAATTTACACTTTCACTCCGCAAAAATCTGTAACAAAAATCTTGAAAGAGCACAGAATTTAAATCCTTTTTCATTTGAGCTATGGAGGAACTTGTCTTAATGCATAAAATAAAATAATGAATTTTTTAAAACCACATGCCTCATATTGTGTCTGTGGGTAAACACATATCTTTGCCAAAATCTGATGGATTGCTTTTGCCTTCGAGAAGTCAATATCTCCTACAAAAAAATTCTCAAAAATTCCTTAAAGCAAAAATAATATAAAACCATCCTGTATATCCTAACATCACTTTTAGAAGGAATAATACGATACAAGTGAATATTTGTATTCAATAAATTCAAAATAAATAAATTCAAAACAATTTTTAAATCTTCAAATTTCCACAGAATCACAGAATCATTTCAGTTGGAAAACACTTTGATCATTGAGTCCAACCTTTGACTGATCATCACCTTGTCAACTAGACCATGACACAAAGGACCGTGTCCAGTTTTTTCATGAACAGCTCTAGGGATGGTGACTCCACCACCTCCCTGGCCAATATTCAATAACTCTTCATTCCAATATTCAATAACTCTTTCAATGAAGAAATTTTTCCTGATGTCCATGCTGAAACTCCCCTGGTGCAGCTTGAGGCTATGTTTTCTTGTCCTGTTTCTAGTTCATAGAATCATAGAATCATAGAATCAGATGGGTTGGAAAGGACCTCTGAGATCATCAAGTCGAACCCTTGATCCACTACCACTGCAGTTACTAGACCATGTCACTAAGTGCCACATCCAGTCTTTTCTTGAACACCTCCAGGGACGGAGAATCTACCACCTCCCTGGGCAGCCCATTCCAGTGCCTGATTACCCTCTCTGTNTCCTACTGGCCACACTGTTCCTGATCCAGACCAGGATGCCATTGGCCTTCTTGACCACCTAGGCACAATGTTAGCTCATTTTCAGTTTCCCGTAGTTACCTGGGAGAAGAGGCTGCCTCCTTGTGGCTACAGTCTCCTTTCAGGTACTTATAGGGAATGATAAGGTCTCCCCTGAACCTCCTTTTCTTCAGGTGAAACAACCCCAGCTCCCTCAGATGCTTCTCATCTAGGTCAAATAACCTCAGCTCCCTCTAGGCCCCTCAGCAGCTCCATTACTCTTCTTTGGATACCTTCCAGCACCTCAGAGTCTNGGATGCCATTGGCCTTCTTGACCACCTAGGCACAATGTTGGCTCATTTTCAGTTTCCCGTAGTTACCTGGGAGAAGAGGCTGCCTCCTTGTGGCTACAGTCTCCTTTCAGGTACTTATAGGGAATGATAAGGTCTCCCCTGAACCTCCTTTTCTTCAGGTGAAACAACCCCAGCTCCCTCAGATGCTTCTCATCTAGGTCAAATAACCTCAGCTCCCTCTAGGCCCCTCAGCAGCTCCATTACTCTTCTTTGGATACCTTCCAGCACCTCAGAGTCTTGAACTGAGGGGCCCAGGACTGGACACAGGATTTGAGGTGTGGCCTCACTAGTGCCGAGACAATCCCTGTCCTGGTCCTGCTGGCCACACTATTGCTGATACAGGCCAGGAT
>VYXB01004610.1:56869-72235 GCA_013397135.1 Pachyramphus minor | reverse complement strand
ATGCACCCTCTGCACCTGGCCCTCCAGCCGGTTCCTAACCCAGCACAGAGTGCTCCTGTCCAAGCCATGGGCTGCCAGTTTTCCAGGAGAATTCTGTGGGAGATGGTGTCAAAGGCTTTGCTGAAATCCAGATAGACCACATCCACAACCTTCCCCTCATCCACGAGGTGGGTCACCTGGTTATAAAAGATCAGGTTGGTCAAGTAGGACATGCCTTTCCTAAATCCATGTGAGGTGGGCCTCATCTCTGGGTTGTCCTGTTTGTCAGTCAACAAACAATATGTTCAGGAACTCATACCTAATATAGTAGATAATTTTCAATATTAGACACTTTCCAAATAAATAACAAACAAATAATGATAATAATACTTATGATGATGACAATAAAAATAATAATGGCCAGACTTCGCGAACGAAGATCTGGGGAAGGTCTTTGTACGCCTTCCAGCCTGCGCATTGGATTTATTTTAGGTGGGACACAGTGCGCGCAGAACTGAGCCCACCCTTTAATCCTAAGGTTCATCTACCGGGGCCAAGCGAGCTTGGACAGTGGCAGCGAGGTCCTCAGGACGTAGGTGGATCGCCTTACAGGGCTAACGGGCTCCACCTACCCGGGGAGTTTCCCTGACCGGGAATCGAACCCGGGCCTCGGCAGTTACAGTGCCGTATCCTTAACCACTAGACCACCAGGGGCTCCCACAATAAAAATAACATCCTAATCATTCGTCTATAGCTAGTCCCAAAAATTCATATCGCATATGCCCACACACAATTATGTTCACAATTCCCCCAGGACAGGGGTGTAACCAGTAACCCCCACCCTCCTAGGCATGAGGACTGCCCTACTTGCATTCCCCTCCTGTGGAGATGTGGAAGCCCAGCAACCTGCTAACACATACACTGATGGGAATGGATTCCATGAGTTCACTTACTCACACCTGCAGTGGGTCCCACCTGCTGTCTGTACTCCACAGGGAGCAGACGTTCACCAGGTCAGGACCCTCACAACATCAGGATGAGAGGGTACTGCCTCTGGGCTGGGTAGTGGCTGCAATGCCACAGGGCAACTTCTGTCATTGCCAAATCAAGTTTCATTCTTGTCTTTTCCCCTGCAAAGTCTTTCCCTCTAGTTATGAATTTTTATGCCTCTCTTGTACTTTTCCCAGTGACTCTGTATTTGTATCAAATCCTCTTTATAATTCCCCCGTTGTTATTTAATCCAGCTGACAATCATTTTCTTCTTGAGCATGATCAGTCTTGGGTGAATATTCTAAAAGGCAGGTTTCTGTATTCAAAATGTACACACAGACATATATAGACACACACAGACACACACACATCCCCACTGCTCACAGTTTCACATTCTCAACAGAACAGGTCATTTGCCAAAAGTGAACTGTGCAGGTGCCCCTGCACTGATCACCACAGCAACAGCGTGTGACTTCTCACTCTGTGCTGGGGTTGTCAGCATGGACACTTTTGTGGCATTTGGCATTCAGTAGTCAAGTAGCTAAATTTGTGAATTAGTTAAGATATTTAATTTGAAAACAGAATTTTCATCTTTTTTCTTCTTAGGAGAAAAAAAAGTATTTTTTACTTCTACATATTTCTCTTCTCCAAGTCAACCAAAATTCCAGCAAAAGGGCTAAGGAAATATGTGGAAAAAAACATTTCTTGACTGGATCTCCTGTCAGTTTACCATGAAGCCAGATCAAGAGCTTGCAGGATGAGCAGCAACACCTTGTTGTTGCTGTCCAATACGAGTTGGACAGGGAGGGAGCACAGGGGCAGCCTGGGCTCCTGAAGTGGTTGCAGAGACTTCTGTGGAGCCTCAATGCCTCAGCTGTGATTGGAACCTACATTGGTTTGTTTTCACCCATAGCAGTTCTGGGCCAGGTGGATTATGGTTATTTAAATAAACAATGTGAGGAATTCAAGATATATACCTGACTTGCTGCTCTTTTCCTATATTCAGGACTGACATATCCAGGGCACTTTCACTGCAGAAAAGAGGTCAAATGCAGTTGCGAGATGGAGTAATTTGTACTATCTTGTGGGCCCTTCAGGTAGCTGGTAGGAAAATCACGTGAATCTGTTCATCTGTCCACAAAATTTTGTTTCAGATCCCAGTGGTAGCTCTGGCATCACATAAAAATAACTTCTGAAAATCCTTGTGGTTATCTCCATATCAAGAAATGAGCAGTGAAGCATTTACCACACTTGACTGGAAGGCATAGATTTTTAAAAACCCTCTTCTTCAGGACTTCAAAGTACATTGTAATGACTCACCAATTTCTTTCCAGCACAAATCAAACATCATTTAAAACTCCTTTGTGTGTGCATTGCTGAAGTGAGAGGCTTTCCATCACTTTCCTAAGAGAACATTCCACTGTCTTAAAGGTCTTATTGTTAAGAAGATTATTTTCTTCATGTTTAGCTTAAATTTACCACTGCATTTTACCATTAAATCCTAGTTCTATTTGCTCCATCTAATTTGTTCTCAAAATATGATAGTCCTTTTCCCTCTTTGGATTTTTAGTGATGCAGGAGGTATAACTTAAGGACTAACACATTTACCTGTGGGATTTTTTAATTCAACCAGAATCAGGACTACTTGTGAACCAGTCTACCTTACTCCAGTTTAAGATGTGTCTTATATTTGATCTGACAGGGAGGCCATTTTTTCAGGGCCGATCATCTCTGTTTCATTCTAGAAAATCCCCTGTTAATAATAATGGGTGACTATCCACCTCTAAACTAAAAGCTAGACCTAGTATCACAGAATCATAGAATGGTTTGGATTGGAACCGACCTTAAAGATCGTTTATTCCAACCCCCCTGCCATGGGCAGGGACACCTTGTGCTAGACCACATTGTTCAAAGCCTCATCCAGCACGGCCTTGAACATTTCCAGGGATAGGACATCAAAAACTTCTCTGGACAACCTGTCCCTGCGCCTCACCTCCCTCACAGTAAAGAATTTCTTCCTTATACCTACCATCTTATATCTTCCTTTCTACTCTCTTTTAGGCTAATCTGGTTATGCCTTGTCCTGTCACTACAGGCCTTAGTAAAAAGCTTCTCTGCACCTTTCTTATAAACCCTCTTTANGGGCAGGGGCACCTTGTGCTAGACTACATTGTTCAAAGCCTCATCCAGCACACAATTTATATATTCCAGGGATGGGGCATCAAGAACTTCTCTGGACAACCTGCCCCTGCACCTCACCTCCCTCACAGTAAAGAATTTCTTCCTTATACCTACCATCTTCCTTTCTACTTTCCTTTATATCTTCCTTTCTACATTCTTTTAGGCTAATCTGGTTATGCCTTGTCCTGTCACTACAGACCTTAGTAAAAAGCTTCTCTGCACCTTTCTTATAAGCCCTCTTTATATACTGAAAGCCAGAGGTCTCCCTGAAGCCTTCTCCATGGTGACCAACAACAACAACTCCCTCAGTCTGTCTCCATAGGAGAGANGAACATTTCCAGGGATAGGACATCAAAAACTTCTCTGGACAACCTGTCCCTGCGCCTCACCTCCCTCACAGTAAAGAATTTCTTCCTTATACCTACCATCTTCCTTTCTACTTTCCTTTATATCTTCCTTTCTACATTCTTTTAGGCTAATCTGGTTATGCCTTGTCCTGTCACTACAGACCTTAGTAAAAAGCTTCTCTGCACCTTTCTTATAAGCCCTCTTTATATACTGAAAGCCAGAGGTCTCCCTGAAGCCTTCTCCATGGTGACAAACAACAACAACTCTCTTGGTCTGTCTCCATAGGAGAGATCTTCATGGCCCTCCTCTGGCCTCCCTCTAAAGGATTAATGATGTTCTTGTACTGGAAGTTCCTGAGCTGCACTCAATACTCTAGATGAGTCTTTTGAGAGCAAATCATCTCTTTTGACCTACTGGCCACACTTCTTTTTCTGTAGTCCAGGATGGGCTTCCAGCACACATTGGTAGTTCATAGCCAGGTTTTCATCCAGCACTATCCCCCAAGTCCCTCTCTGCAGGGCTGCTCCAACCCATTTGTTCCCCAATCTCTATATCAGGGATTGCCTCAAAGTAGAAGCAGGACCTTGAGTTTGGCCTTGCTGACCTTCACGTGATCNTTTGAGAGCAAATCATCTCTTTTGACCTACTGGCCACACTTCTTTTTCTGTAGTCCAGGATGGGCTTCCAGCACACATTGGTAGTTCATAGCCAGGTTTTCATCCAGCACTATCCCCCAAGTCCCTCTCTGCAGGGCTGCTCCAACCCATTTGTTCCCCAATCTCTATATCAGGGATTGCCTCAAAGTAGAAGCAGGACCTTGAGTTTGGCCTTGCTGACCTTCACGTGATCCACATGGGCCCACACCTCAAGCCTGCCAAGGTTTGATCTAGAGGTTACAGTCTCTCACTTGTTTTGACACTGCTATCTTTCTCATATTTTCCAGGATAGAAGGTAGTTTGACTGAGATATAGGGAGAAGATGGTTTGAGTTTGATTCTGGATTTTAATCCCCACTATACTTAAAGTATGGAAAGTGATGTTAAAATGAGGGAAGCACACCAAGAAAGCAGGGCATAAACACTGGTGTCCATTTTGATCCATGTCGTGGGTTAACCAGGGAATCAAAACCTTTTTTTCTCGAACTCCCCCCTTCACACAATTACTATCAGTCGAGAGAGGTTTTATCCAGACAAAACAGAGGCTTGACTTAAGGGATATAATACTAAAATTTATTACTAGAAAGATAAAAACTAAGAAATTACTTATACTACACCAATACTAATTAAACTTACTTATCTTATGGAATATAAGATACTACAATTATGGAATATAATATACTACAACAGTACTATAACAAAAGCATTTCTCCTAGCTTATTCCAGTCTAAGAGAAAGGTATCTTCTTTTGGTAAAGTATTTACAAAAGCATTTCTTTCTCTTCTGTATTAGTCCAAAGAGAAAGAAAGGTTCTTCCTTTAAAACAGTTGCTGTAGCACTTGTAAAGTGTCCTTTCTGTTATCTGAGGACGCAGGTTCAGTGTGTCGTAGCTGGAGATTCCTTTTTGCTCTCTCTCTCTCTCGGCTGGTGCTGCTGCATGATGACTTCAGGGTTGAGGGTATATCCCCTCCTTTAAGGACCCATGGCTTCTAAGGGGACTCTTACTCCATTATGGTCTATGCCACAGTTATAGGGGATAATGGCTTTGAGTCCTTTCCCCTGTCTCTGTGGGGTCCTGTCCAGGAGGACACTTACTTCACCATAGTCTTCACCCACAACTACAGAGGATGGGTTTGAGTCCTTCCTCTGCTGCGTGGGGGTCCCATCGCCACTGAAGATAGTCCTAAATAGACCTTCTCCTTATGGGTCCACCCAGGACAGCAGCTCTTCCATTCTCTGCTGTCCTTTTGGGTCACAAGTGAGCTGCACCAGCATGGATCTCTCACCGGGACTACAGGTTCTACTTGAGACAACTTGATCCAGCATAAATCTCTCTCTCCATAGGCCACAGGTCTCTAGCAAGATTCTGCTTCAATTCAGACCTCTCACAAGGGTCACAGCCTCTGTAGGCATTCATCTGTTCCGGGACACATTCCCTCATTAACTGCTGGGGGTCTCTCTGCACCCCAGTTATCTTCTAAAGGCAGCAGGGGTTTGCAACTTTCAGTCTCTTTTCCCCAGCTGCAGGGAGAGAGGGGTGAAGACTCCCCCCTCGTCTCAACTCTTCTCTTGCTAGAACTGACCTTGAAGTTGCTGGTTATCTCAAGTCGTCCTCTGCTCTCTGCCGGAGCTGGAATCCTTGCAGCTTGTTTCAGCTGGGGAGTTTTCTCTCTGAAGTTTGTTTCTGTTACACATCCCGGCTGGAGAGACTTCATACCTGCCGCCGGCCCAAGGCCGGGGGAGAGGGCCTTGGCCCCCCAACTTGGGGCCTGCTGCCCCTCTCCTCACATGGCGGCTGAATTTCTTACTGCGACCCACACCTTCTCTTCCGTTTTCTTAAATATGTCATTAGCAGAGGCGTTACTGAAACTTTTGATTGGCTTTTTCTCCGGAACTATACCTGGGCCTAACCATTGCAGCCCAGGGGTGGCTGGTAACCCACGACACAGAGCTTAATTGTACATCTAAATCTGCTTTTATAACTAGTGATTAAAGAAGAAAAAAATGAGTTAATTAGATAATATGTGCTGATTAAAGTGAAAGATCCACAGCTACTTACTGTGTTTTTCTTTTAGTAAATAACTATTCTCTAGAACACCGCTTTTCATTAATTTTCATCACAGTAACCAGATTCACAACATATTTAATTTCCTGAGCCCTAAATCACATAATATTCTGATGTTTTTGAAAGCATTACTGAAAGTTGACAAAGTGTCGGAGCCACCGTTCTCTACCAGAGTAAAGGACAAATGGTTCCTCAGTACAAACATCAGTTCAAATGCTTTGCCCCAAAGAGAAAACACTAATGTACAAGTAAGATTTGTCTGATACTGCCAAATCTGAAGCCACAGGGGACTGCCTGGAATACCAGCTGATGTTTGGTGCACCTGGTAATTGGCATACACACTGTTGAATCTATAGTATCCATCTTTATTCTCAGCGGGGATCAGGATGCTCCTAGCATTTCCTTGAACACACCTGTATCCCGCAATAGACTGTGTCCCCCACCATACTTTATTTAGCATTAGGCTTCCATTCATTACTTCCATTCAGTATTCTATAACTTTAACAAACATGCAAACTTCTCTGGATATGCTGTTTTAATTTCTCCAATTTGCTGGACCTGGGAAATGGGAACAGTGGGGGCAGAACCTAAGGGCTGGGGGTGAGAGCTGTATCAGGGTGGCCTTGCAGAGAGTGTCAGAGATGTAGTGCTCATCTCTTGGCTGGAGAGGCCATCAGTCCTGGCAGTGCATCATCATCAGTAGGCGGAAGAAGATAATCCTGCTCCTGTGCTCAGCTCTGCTGAGAAACATCTGGAGATCTGTATTTAGTGCTGGGCTTCCCAGTACAAGACATGGACATACTGGAGTGCCTCCAGTAAAGGGCCATAATGATTCAAGGCCTGGAGCATCTGTCATATGAGCAAAGGCTGAGAGACACGGGAGTGACCAGTCTGGAGAAGGTAAGGCTCAGGAGGAGTTATCCACACACCTGAAGTGGGGAGTAAAGGCAATAGGACCAGACCCTTCTCAGTGGTGCTCAGTGGGAGGATGAGAGGCAACAGGAATAAACACACACAGGAAATTCCACTTAAGCATAAGAAAAATAAATTTTTACTGTGATGGTGACCAAACACCGAAAAAGGTTGATGACATGAATTGTAGATTCTCCATCCTTGTAGACATTCATTGTAGACTGGGCATGGTCCTGATCAACCTGCTCTTGCTGACCCTGTTCTGAACAGAGAGTTTGACCAGATGACCTCCAGAGGTGCCCCCAAGCTTCAGCTGTTCTAGAAGTTGTTAAAACACTTTTTTTAGGATATAAGCAAGAACCTTGGCTAATATAAAAGAACACCATTCTATGGAAGTGAATGCCTGTGTGTCTTTTTATACACAAGGTGTATCCTGTTAGGAAAACCTCTGATGAAAACTTAAGTAAGCAAGACTTTGTAATAGATTAACATTGTATCCATTGTTCTGAAGAAACATAAAAACCTTTTCTTTGAATTTCTCCCTCTATATGCCAGTCAAAAAGACACACTGGAAAGAGATAATATTTGTTTTTTGTTTTGCTTTTTTTTTTTTTTAAATCAACAAGTGCCTTTGGGCAAAATACAGTCAAAAAAAAAAAAAAGATAATGCAATACATTAAAAGTTACAGTAAACATTTAATCCCTCAATTAACTGTGTTCAAGAAAAGAACATTTATATGCATGAAAACTGATGCACCTTACAGTTATTATATTTTAAAAGGTATTTTATGATCCATATATATGTTTGTTTTGATTTTCATTGTAGCTAATGTCCACAATAAAGATAAAGAATGTTATTTTTCCATGTAAAAGAAAGTGCAACTATATGAGTCCCAATTCAATTTATTTTATGCAAAGAAGCAAACTTTCACATCACACTAGCATGGCCAGATTAGAGCTGTAAATTGGTAGACTACTGCCCAATCATTAAAACCCTGTTTAGAAACAATAATATGTTGCACACGCTGCTGTTACATTGCTTCTCTCTTATTCACATTAACTTAATCAAAATGTAGGAGCTACTTTGTTGGAATTGTCAAAGGAAGTAAATAAGCCAAAGAAAGTTATGATACAAGTAGTTATAATAGGGGTTAATCCACTTGACTCAGTTTTACCTTGAAAATAGATGGCAAAAATAAAAAATGCGATTTACATACTTTTTCAGAGAAGAAATGAATAGATGAGATGACATTCAATATGTATTATGCAATTAGAATTTCATAGGAGCATCAATCAAAAGTGTCTCAGGATAGCTATCTGTTCCTTTGGCCCATGGACATATTTTCCATAGCACAGTGAAGGACATCCCATTCTATACATTCCATGTTTCTTATCTGCTAATCTCTTCACTGGAAGATTGTAACATCTATCATGGTGGCTTGGCTTACAGGGAATGTCTGTTAACCTGTTCTTATTACCAGAAGTTGTTAGGAATTTCTGTTACCCCAGACGTGCTTTGATTTTAGCAGTAGATGCCTTCAACTTAATCAAAGAAAAATTTTTCTCAGAATGGGTCTGCAGAGGTGATTTAATGGATGTCCTTCAGTGGTACTCTAGATTTTCCAGTTACTGTTAGAGGACTACATATAGAAGATGAATATATGGATGCACATGGATTCCCAAGAACTGGCATGAAGGTCACATAACATTTAGAAAAGTGGCATAAGAGTAGAGTCATGGCATGTCTTGTGCTGAGTCACTAAGACATAGATATAAAAGGTAGTTCAACAGTGTTGGGGAGTTGTAGGTTCAGGCACACATACACAGATATCATGAAAAGTAATGAATATAGCTTTAACATCCTCACCCACTTCTTCATTTCCACTACTCTTCTCAGTAAGAGAGAAATAGTTTCTGTGCCATAGGAAAGCACTCAAGGTGTCCTAGAAAATGTCAGTTCCCTGTGAAGAAATGTTGGCCTTTCTCCTTGTCTCCCTTTCTGTCTCACTTCCTTTTCGTTCACTCTCAAAATGAATTGTATTGATACATTGAATATGAAAGAGTAATGAAAAAAGAATGATTCCCCCACATGTAAGATAAAAGACCTAGTATGTGCTTCATATTTCTTTTCCAAGAGGGGAAAAAAATATAAAGACATCTTCCACTATTTCTTCTTTAAAAAGATACTGAGATTCTTGACTGTCAATGCTGATTATATTTATTTAATGTGTTTTACATTTTTTCCAGATTTTATGTATATGTGGATATCCAGACAAACATTACATGTTCGTCTCTAGTCATTAACACATGTGAATCACCTTTCTTTTATGAACAAAACCTTCTATTTAATGGTTTGCTTTTACTGTTTTCCAACAATAAAGGGAATTTGATTTTATATAGTGGAAAGATAGGAGAGTAACAGAAGTGAAAACAAGTAATGTAATGCTGCATTTTTTCCCTAGTCTTTAGCAATACCTTGAAGGTTTAGGGAAAATGAGAAATTATGTATGATGAAAATCTCAAGTGTAAAATATTCATATTCACTGTGCTCTGTGATTTCACCTCTGATGCTGCAAGCTCCAGTGTTATACACAGAAGGATTCAGCTTCCTACAGCCAATATCGAGCTCATCACATCTTTTTAAATGACTCTGGAAAAATTCCCCAGTTACACATATGCCTGCTTTTCTAACCCATACACCAGAGGGTTAGGCTGGCTCCGTGTATTCCTTGAGAATTGACTTCTCTACTTCTCTCTTTGCTGAAACATCTGTGCGTGATTTCTATTTGTCAGCTGGCAAAAGGAAGCCGAAATACCTCTGTGACCATGATCCATCTGTAAAAAGTATCATGAGGCATCTGCTTTTCACCACAGGCTAAGGACCAGATTTGCAAAATTATGTAGGTATCTAGCTCACACTGTTATCAACCATTTTTGGGGTTACAAATAACTGCCCCAAATCTCTTCAGTTTATACTTGATCATTATTTAGATTTCTACTGAAACTGCTGTGCAAATATTTCAGGTTGTGGATTTCTTCATATTAAAGAAGAAAACAGAGCAAGAAAGGGGGAAAGACTGTATCTGATAGGAAGTGACATTCATGACAACTAAAAAGTGTCGATGGTCACAGAATATAAGTAGTTCTGAAGTAAATTCATGATTTTTAAGAACAAAGCTGGGGTTCTATATTTGTTTTGAACAATGCTAAGGTAAGCAAAGTTTTCATAAGGACTGCATTTTCTGGACAACAAGCTTTTTTACAATTTCTATAACCTCATGCTCACGGAATACAGTGAGTGAGAAACTTTTCGACAAAGCTCACTACAGCATGAGTGAGGATAAAAATCTACTAAAAATCACAAGGAGTGGGATCTTTCCCACATGAATGACATACTATTCCTGTTTAAAGAACCCAAACTGGATTCAAAATTTTGCGTGATAAATAAGTGTGGGTAACAATTTTAAAAAAGGTAGAAGGAAGCAGAGGGCATGTAGAGTTATCTAACATGAGAAGGTTGACCAGATTGAGATAAGGAAATTGAGAAAGAGTTGAAGGGTGTATGTATGAAGACCGGAACAAAGAAGTTAATGTGTGGAATGAAAATGTCCTTGGAGTTGATGATGATGAAGCTGCTTACCTCAGTGACAAGGATGCATAGCTGATCATTACTGGGTTCTGTTCTGTATGGTATGTTAGTATAAATCTATACTAAAAGGAATAATATCTTATCCTAAGGGATGTTATCTCTGCAATAAATATTAAGCTGTCTTCTAACTTAGGTGCAGGTTCATTATTTCACCCAAACAGATTGCACTGAAGTCAATTCTCAGGGAGCAGAGAAACAATCATGATTTTACTCCTTGAGACTTATGTTGCGGTAAAGGCTTGTGAGTGGCACAAATAACCATAGAACTAAACACAGAACTGAACACTGACTAAACCTCAGTCAACTCATTTTCGAACTGGTTATTTCTAAACTTTTAAAATTACCTAGCTAAAAGGAAACACTAGCAAAAGTGCCTAGATGCAGCTTAAACTGTATTAATCTGAACTGGATACCTGACTTTCATTTGTTAAACATCTTTGATTTTATGTTAGTTGACAATCTAGGTGTATTAAACAATTGACCCATGTCTGGTGGTTTAATTTTTGTCTGTTAGTTTCTTTGCTTGAATTATGACCAAAGTAGGTATTTTAGTTGCATCAAAAATATAAAAGAGAAAGGGTTCCTTCAAGTAAGACTCTCAGAAGTTAGTATCTGCTGTGCAATAAAATTGAAAATTGCCACATTAAAAAACACTTTCTAATTTATTTTTCATGATTCATTAATATATAGTGTCAGAATTTTGATTTATGCACATTCACTTTCAGAATCAGTATATTGCTTTGATTTATGTATGCTGCATATAAAACTTATTTAAAAATTTTAAACTTTAGAGTACTGATTTAGTATGTGAGTATATAAATCTTTCTGTTAAACTTTCAGTTTAGTTTCCTGATTTACGCACACAAAATTTCATAGATCATAATGTTAAAACTCTAATTTAATACTGTAGTTACTGTAAGAAGTATTAATACAATAAAATATGTAATAGTTAAGATGTTAGAATGAAAGTAATCAATGATTTTTGCAAATTGCACCTCTGGCTCAACTTTAGCCAGTGTAAATCAAAATAACTTCTTCCCTTAAGGAACTTTCTGTGCCTCACAGTATTTATGAATCTTGCTCTTAAGTCATAATATGCAAATATAATTAGAAGCATTACATTTGGAATGGTTTAATGAAAGGGGATGTTATATCATAGAAATAACTTTTTTTATTGATCTCAACTTTCTACAATCTTCATTTGCTAGTCATCAAGAAAAATATACCTAGTAAAGATGTGTTATTACAGATGTTCTCCTGAATGTTTTGGTACATTAGCATATACTTCATTTCAGAGACATGGGGTGTTCTGATATTCATCAACTTTTAAAAACAAAATCCTAATACAGTTCAAGGTCATATTTCAATGTTATGTTCAGTTTTCCCATGAGTTCAACTGCTATATTGCTAATCTTTCCTACTTAATATTATGCAGCATAATATAATAAACTATCACATTTTGTTTTAACTAGACATATGAATTAGTCAAAAAAACAAACATGAAATCATCCTTCTAGGTAAGAAGAGTTATTAAAGGAGTTCAGGTCGAAACACTGGTAAGATTTATTCCCAAAAAAGCAACTACTTCCCCCTACAAATCCAATTCCCAGCCTGAGAACCCAAATAGCTGAGTGTGTGATTGGCAGTTGTGAGGTCCTCAGGCTAGAAGGACTGTCCTCTCTCTGATAATAATATGCTCAGAGATTCATACAGAAACAAAGTATCTTCCATTCCCAAATAACAACATCTTATATAGAATTAAGATATATGAAGTTGGTGTGGCAAGTTTTTGGGGTTTGGTAGTGGGAGAGGGGCTACAGGGGTGGCTTCTGTGAGAAGCTGCCAGAAGCTTACGCCATGTCCAACAGAGCCAATGCCAGATGGCTCCAAGGTGGACCTGAGGCTGACCAAGGCCAAGCCAATCAGCAATGGTAGCAGTGACGCTGGGATAATGTATTTAAGAAGGAAAAACCTATTGCTGTGCAGAAGAAAATTGTGGCCAGAGGTGAGACAAGTGAGGATATGTGAGAGTAACAGCTCTGCAGACACCCAGGTCAGTGAAGAAGGAGCCAGAGGAGGTGCTCCAGGCACTGGTATGGAGATTCACCTGCAGCCGTGATGAAGACCATGGTGAGGCAGCTGTGGCCCTGCAGACTGTGGAGCTCCACAGTGGAGCAGAGATCCACCTGCAGCCCTTGCAGGTTCCAGTGCCAGAGCAAGTGGATGCCTGAAGCCCGTGTTGGAGCAGTCTCTTGGCAGGACCTGTGAACCCATGGAAAGAGGAACCCATACTGGAACAGATTTGCTGGTAGGACTTGTGACCCTGTGGGTGGCCCACACTGGAGCAGTCTGTTCCTGAAGGAATGCATCCCATGTGCGGGACCCATGTTGGAGCTGTTTGTAATGTACTGCAGTCCATGGGAAGGACCCACATTAAAGAAGTTCATAGAGGACTGTCTTCTGTGGGAGTGATCCCTGGCTGGAGCAGCAGAGTGGCCCTGCCACTGAGGAGGAAGGAGAGAGAGAGACAACATGTGATAAAGTGATCATAAACTCCTTTTCCCATGGAGAATGCAGGCAGAGAAATAGGGGATAAATTTAAGCCTGGAAAGGAGGGAGCGAGGAATGGGGGGAAGGAGTTTTTAATTTTTTTTTTGTTTTATTTCTCATTATTCCACTCTGATTTGATTAATGATAAACTACATTAATTTCCCCAAGTCAGGTGTTTTGCCCATGACAGTAACTGGTGAGAGAGATCACTCACATGGGTCCTTATCTCGACCCATGAACCTTTCATTAGCTGGGCATCTGGCATCCAGCCAGGGTCTACCCACCGAAAATGCTCAAGGAAAGTAAGCTATATTCCTGACCCACAAAGAGTCACAAATCTCAACTCACTCCTTATGTTATTCTGTATGATGGGTTTTGTTCATTTGTATATCATTGAATAGAATCACAGAGTAGTGGGGAACGTGTTTCAACAAATTAACATTTCAGAGATGAAGATAGATGAAGTTTTCCTATCGCAGTTAATTTCAATTGCCTAATTGAAAAAAAAAAAAGAACCAACAAAACAAAACTGTGGCAACGACATGTTATTCAACTCCAACTTTTCATTATAGTATATTTTACACTTAGGTTTTTCTTCCCAGTCCCATGTAAGCTTTCTATGTATTTATACATTTTTATATTTTCTGTAGGAATCGGAATTGCTTTGTCTGTTTCTAACTCCTAGAACAGATCATCTGGCAGGGATATCCATATTGTTATGTTCCTTGCTGCATAAATAGATGCTTCCACTGTGGGAGTTGAAGGCTTCTTCCAATGACCAAGTGTGACAGCTCCTCTCCTTCTCCGTGAGTGGAAGTGGCAGTGACAGAAAACCTTTATCAGCCCTTCACTGTGGCTTCAGGTGTACAACATGCTGCTCAGCTGGAAGAGATGAGTGTCAGGAAGTCTTTTCTGTTAGACTAAAGCTAAGGGCCTGGAAAAAATATTTTTGAAACCAAAAAGAAAGTAGCTGCTCAAATGGGTGTGTTTGTCTCATGCAGTTTTTATTGGAAGGGATAATTATAACAGGTTATGATAAGGTGGTACTTTTTAATGTTAAATCTTTGCTATAAACAGTTCATGAGTGATATGGAAGATGGTCATTGTTATGGGTGCACCTGTGAGTAAAAATACAACAGAGGCAGAGGTGCCAACTTCCTTGCATTTTTCCACTAACTAGCATTTAAATCCTCCTCTGTTTAATAGATTGAAATGCCTTCTACATCAAGTTTAGAACTTATGTGACTCCAGAAAAATAAAAGCGATATTCATAAGTTGTACAATAATAGTGTTTAGCCATGGTTAGTAACACCTCAGAGCAGCTATTTCATGCAGTCTTTTCAGACACTCACACACACGATTTCAGGACCAATAATTTTGCTGTCACCCACAAAACAACCCAGATTGTAATAAGTACATGTGTTTAAGACTGTTTCTTTGTAAACATGGCCTGATGATGCAAATAATGACTGGGCAGACAGCCTGATTTCTCAGAAACGTTTATCCATAATATGGAAGTAGAGTATTCCAGTAGAGAGTACCCTGTCAATGTTTTATAGCCAAATGCTATCTGAGACCTAAGACCAGATTCCAGTGTTTCCTGCAAGGGTTAGTTTTAGAAAGCCAGCTCTGCCTTTTGTGTTAGAGCTCATTTTCAGCAGAAGTCTTTCCTGACTCAGAACTGCAGGTTTCAGGTAAGTGTCAAAGCCTCAGCAACCTGACCAAGCAAGACCAGAGATCCTTCGATATCTGGAGGTGCTTGAGCCAGGAAACCCACCAGTCGTTCAGAGACAGTGCTGGATTGTGTGATTCCAGGCACTGCTTTGGTTTGATCAAAATCAGTGATGAGACTTGGGGAGAAAAGTGAGAGTTGACTAAATGGGGAGAGTGAAGAACCTGGAAGGAGAAGAAAGCACTAAATTTGGTCATAGCAAGGATAAACAACAGGACAGCTTTCAGAAAAGGACAAACTGAAGGATAAGACATTGACACATGAATGGACACTAATGGGGGGAAGGGAAGGGAAGGGAAGGGAAG
>VYXB01004610.1:25091-56731 GCA_013397135.1 Pachyramphus minor | reverse complement strand
GGGAAGGGAAGGGAAGGGAAGGGAAGGGAAGGGAAGGGAAGGGAAGGGAAGGGAAGGGAGAAATTATCGGCTAATTTTCAAACAGAAATGGATTCTGTGAATTGTGTGAACACTTTCAGCACTGCAGAAAATGGAAGATTGAACTTTTGAATAATGTACCAAAGGAAGCAGATAATCATTTTCTGTGATTCTTAGCAGATTTCAGATCATCACAAATAAAATTAAATAACAAGCATATGTCGAATTTATGATTACCCTGAATTTCTTTCATTTCAGTGAATGAAATGCAGAGTATTGGAATGACTATCAGGTTTTCTAATTTTTCATTATTAAACACATTTAAGCATGCTACCGAACTGTCTCCAAAAAAAAAAAAAGAATTCATAAATTAGGATTAGACAAAACCAATATTTACACCAAATTTGAAATTTTTTTATTGAATTATTTTGATAAATTCTGAAGAATTCTTTTATTAAAATTGTCAGTCCAAAAGAAACCTGACATTTTTTACATATCTCTATGCATGTACGTACATTTGGGGGGCGTGATGTCTGACCCTGTCAAATATCAGTATCTGAAATAATGATAGTATAAATTTTTCTGATTTCACTTACATATCTTCTGTGCAGGGTAATTCTAGATACTTAATTCCAGTTAACACACTGAGTAAATAACAAGCAGTTTAGTTAAACTGCCTAAAATCCCTGTGTGAAAGCTATAATGAAAACTAAACAGGGTTTAATTGAATGAGTTTAAATCTCTTCCAAAGTAAATCAAGCCAAATCAAATTAAGGTCATTACAATATTCTATGAGGCTGTCCAATCAGAGGTTCAACACATATTAGTCATATGACTTTAATAACTAATTCAGAATGATTTTTCTGAGTACCTTTCCCTGTACAGAGCAGCCCTTTGACGCAGTCAGTGACACCACATACGGAGCAGTCCTAGGGGGGCTGCCCAAGCAGGCAACCAGTCTGCACTGCCAGGAACGTCTTCTGCCTTCCACGTCTCCTCCACAGAGGGGGAAGCAACAGGAGGCAAAGCTGTTCTGACAACTGAGTAAAGTTCACTTAGAATATTGACAGATTATTTACAGGAGTGCTGGCTTCCCAAACTCACCTCGAGTTAGTTTCAAAGCTGGACAAGGCCTAAATAAAGGCCTTAAAACTTAAAAATCAATCTAAGGAGACAGAAATACATTTATAATAACAATATTATTTAAAATTCAAGTGTTATATTGGGAGAACTTTCCTCTGAATGAAAAAATAAAAAGAATTTAAAAATCTTTCCCTACTCTAAGAAATAAACATTTAATTAATTATTACTTATTCATTTCATGCTGGTTTATTCCTGATAAATAATGTTTAAAAAACAAAAAAAAAAAAAGGAATTTGCTGCCCTGGGGAAAAAACCCAAGTTACTTAGTTTTTTAAATTACTGTCAGTTCTACTGCCTCATATTTATTGTAAAACATTAACTGAAGCACTAAAGGTCTTGCACCCAGTGGTTTTGGTGAAGCTGAAATATAGGCTCTGGACTGCTTTCATCTACATCAAGCTCCAGAACTTATCCAGGATAATTTGAACAGGATAACTTTACAGGGAGTTGTACTTAAGTCTGGCCTGTGTCTATCTTTAGCGTATTTTGCAGACGTATCCACAGAGAGTTATATTTAAATCTATAACAATTTGAATCAGACATCAGTTTTAGAACAAAACTATATTTGACAATTCCCGTTTCTACTGCAATACTGATCATAATCATGTTTGATTTTTAATGCAATGGTCCTTTTTAAGGTTTAGGTTTCCATTTGCTATCCTTTATGTTGGGTACAAAGGATGGCCTAGCTCTGTGCAGTTAATACTAGATATTTATAAGGAAATATCTGAATATTTTGTGAAGGAAATTGTTTTTTTCATTAGGTAAATCATGTTATATCTTGAGCTATGGAACCTGCATTTAAATTTTTTTTAGTAAAGCACTTTTATATCTAAACATAAATATTATACTTTTAAATACTGGCCAATTTGATTATTTAATGCATTAATTCAATTTTATTTCAGTACAGTTATAAGTAAAAAAACCTCCTCAAGTGCACAGACCTGGGGAAAAAACCTATGATTCTATGATTCTACAATTCTATGATTCTACCTGAGATATTGTATCTGTCAAACCCCTATACCAGATTAACATTTTGCCCTTGAGAATTTACCAGTCTGATTCTAATCTAGTTGAACAATTTGCTTTTGCAAGGAAAAAAAAGTCAGTTCCAATAATCTCTACAGAATTTGAATAGAATTGCAGTGAAGATTAACTGCTTACTGTATTTGTACTGCTGTTTACTAATACTCTTTACTAGTCATAGAAATCATGTACAATTTTATTCCAGAAAGTCAGTATCAACTGTGCCTAAACAAACAATAAATAATGGATAAATGGAATTCTAACAGAAATTCAGAGTACAGTAAAATGTGTCATTGTGCTGCATTTATTACAATCAATCATTTCTGCTTTTGCCAGAGCTGGTCACAAGTAAGAGTCACCAACATTGCAGATTATTAGAAACCATTTATTTGGTATCAACACACATCTACAGTGAAATATCTCAGGAGGAAACTCTTATAATACATAACGACTATGTAGTAATCAAAACTTATGTTATAGAACTGTATCAAGGAATTTTTGAGACATATGGATGTAGCTGGCACTTGCCTAATTTTCTTTTAGAAGTTTCTGAAAGAAATTCTGTGTACTTCCTTGAATATTAACTATTCTTACTCTTAGAAACATTTTGTTATGTTATATTCAAAATTTTTCTTGGCTTAAGTCTGACTGCTAATGTTTGTCCTGCTCAGAAAGGCTCATGGTCCGTGATTTCTTTCTTTTGTCTTTGTGCCTGTTGTTATCATATCCATATCTCTTTTCTTCCAGACTGAACTACCACAGTTTCTTTCATCATACATTTTATTTTGTTAGATCCTGGGCAAGTAGAGCACATTGAATGATTAACAGTGTCCTGGCTTTGCAACTGTTTTTAGTGTACAAAACACTCACCCAGCAGTATATGCTAAGGCAGAATGCTATGTAGAAAGGCAGAATTCATATTTGAATACAGATGTGTATAATTCAACTATAATTCAGTCTTTCTTTTATAGAACCTTAGACACTGTGTTTGTTTGTTTGCTTGATATTCTCCAGCATGCTACTGTTTTGATTTTTGTCTAATCCTTATTTTGAGATGATAACAGTATCACTAGGATGGAGTCTCATCACGTTGACAAAAGACAGCTCTTCGTATGATGCCCTACGGCACAATTTGACACATTCCTCTTTTTTGACCACTGAACTGGGGGAAAACATATCAGGATGTCAAATAGCATTGACTAAATAATTAAAATATATATATCCATTTTTTATTTTTATGCTTCCTACAATGAATGGTATGACAACAGGTACATTCCACATTTGAAAGAAGTCTTTGTCAATCATTAAAGACAGACAAATTAGAAACTCAGATCTGAATAATGTGTTTGCAAAACAGGCTGCGCTGATCTTGAGTTTTGATTTTGAACTTTCTATTCCCTAGCAACTGTAAGTCACAATATTACACCAAAGAGCAAAACAAGAAGTTCTGTATATTCAATGCATGAAGACCTACATGAATGCATCAAAGACATGTTTTGAATTTAATTTTAAAAAGTTTTCCAGTATCTTTTTTTTTTTTTCCCCAAGGCAACTGCAGAAATAAAGATTAGTATTCTATTTTCATGTTTCAGCATAAAAGAGGTACAAATTAAGTGATGATGATGATTTATGCAATCACTGAAGGAATTCTTCAGGAAGTATATGCTTATTTATAACTAAAGGATATTTTTCAGTAACATGCTTCCAAAGTTAATTGAAATATATTCTATTTCCTTTGAACATAATCTATAGAATATAAATATAAATTGTAATTATGCATTCAGAAAGAATTTATTATTATTATTATTATTATTATTATGCTAATCATAATTAAGAATGCTGGTTATATTTACTGATTGTCCTCTCTCTTAAATAAGTTCACAGCTAGAGACCATACAATGACCAGATTCTGACATCTCTGAGCTCTTTCCTCCTTGTACTGATTTATTCTGCATTGCTAATTTTCCCTGTGTTTCTTTGTGATGTGCACTTCTTCCAAGAGACCTATATTGTATTTAGTGTTGCAATTAAATATGGATTACGCTAAAACAAGAACTGTAAAGGATCCCTGGATGATAGAAAGCAGTTTCCCAAAACACTTACAGTCAAAGTCCCCAGTTTTGCAGTTAGATCCTGAGAAATTTTCATGAAACAGGAACAAGCAGATAAGAGTCACAGACGGGCACTGTTAACTCTTCCTTTTCAACTCATTTTGTGCTTCTTTGGCCAAACTAAACTCTAGTTAACCAAGTTGTTATTTTTGTTGATGAATTCATTTACTACTATGCTATTTAACAGTTTCTGGGCTTTTTTCTCCAAGTGTGGTCAAAAACTACATCAGAAGGACAATTACATCGGTTCAATTTTTTGCAGCAACTGTAGCAGAGAAATAATAATAATAATAATAATAATAATAGTAAACACTAGTACCAATTGACAGTGATGATGGTGGAAACTCACAGATTAGTATCTTGATTAAGTAGAGGTAACACCAAGTATTCAGTAAGATTTATTATTAATTAAGTCCATTAACATTGTTTATGTGTCTTACACACTGCAATTCTATTTCCCTCACCACAGGTTTTTCTTCAATAATAAAAGCTGACATGTTTTACTCAGGACATTTAGTCACTATGATAGTATTTCCAGAGAGAGAAATGAGTAGATAAATGAAAAAAAGATAGCATAAAATTCATGAGACAAGCACAACACACACAAAACTTTTCTTTTAGTCAACTAAATATCCAATATGTACTACTTAATTAAAAACCCCACAAATAAATAGACTTCCAAACCCAAAACTTACTTGCTATCCCTATTTTCCAAGTCAAAAATATGAATTTTAATCTTTCAGCCAACATTTGACATCACACTTTTTAAATTAAGACATTTGCTAAGCAAATTCACACACAGAAGCTGATATCAGTTACTAATATATTTGTAGATAATTGTCTAAGGTGAGTAGGTTAACCACGTGTTCCTGTTTTTGGTCACATAGTAAGGTTTTGCTTTTTGACATTTTGATGCAGATCAGTAGCAGAAATGTCCAACCAACTTGTCACATTCTTAAATTAATGAAAAATTAAACAACAGTGGAATTTGCATTAGTGGATTCTCCTTTCCAATAAAGTATATTCATTTGGACTAAGTTAAAGTATACTCTTATAATAAATTAAAGTGTTTTGCAGTGATGATAAAGTGTTAAGAAGCCAGAGTGACTCACCAGGTAAAAGTATAACAACAAAACTTACAGGACATCTGCTTATTGTTTTTATTCCTGAGTGTGCAAACCCCAAGATTTCTCTCCCTGTATTCTTTAATTTTCAGTGAGTAGCAAGTTCTTGCTTTCTGACATTTGTTTATGCCTCACTCCTTTGATAGGTCTTGATGAAACTTCATTCTATTACTTTTATACTCTTTAATTCAGGAATAAAAAGCTAAAAATTATATTCAAGGTATACACAAGAGATTGAACACTTGTGGAATACTATTGAATTAATTAGAATATGTATAATATATCATTCTAAAAAAAAATCCCAAATTATGACTGACTTAAATACAGTTAACTCCATTAATTTGCTGTTCTGGGAGACCATTTAACTTTAAACTTCCAAATTTTTACTTAGATCAAACTAATCTGTGAAAATAAAACTACCAGCAGTATAGTTCTTAGGGAGCTAACTTAAAAGTATCTAGAATTCTCAGGGTAGAAAACTCTGCACACAGAAATCAAGAGATATCAGATAAAAAAAATGTATTTTTTAAGCTGCAGAAAACGTTTGGTAGAAATTTATGCCCTGCTAATGTAATCTCTGCAGGATTAGAAACTGCAGCATTTTCATTCTTTTTTGATTTGTCCACGGGAATAATGTATACGATGTTTAGAGAGTTGGGGAAGAAACATGAGGAATCTTATACAAACTATTTCAGGATATTGAAAACAAGGTTCACAGTCTGTATGTCTCAAAACTTAGTTTCAATTTGTAATCAAATTATTCAGTATTGATAAAACTCTATACACTTATATTGACACTAATATTGCATATTAGAAGATCAACTCTTTAACTACTCTACATGCATAAAATGCAGAACCAGTAAAGCCACGCATTCTGTGAGTCAGTCATAAAATGAATATGTAAAAATAAAAGTCTGCAGCATCCAGGAATGAAATAATCTGCCAAGAGGTGAAGTTTCATAATCCCTACCAGTTAATAGCATTTTTAAGGCTTAAATCCTGTCTAAAAAAAAGAAAATTATTCTATGTGAAATAACAGTGAAGCATTTTATTATCCACATATGTTTCTAATTCTTCATTGAATCTTGCTAAGCTTTTGGCCTCAATTTTATCTCAAGACAATAAGTTTTCAATTTTTTACCTTCCATTTACACTTAATTTGGTTTTTTTGATTGTATAATGAAAAATGTTAAAAATAACTATATTAAGGTTTACCTCTAATTTCTTCAACTCTATAGATTAACCATTTAGAATAAAGAAATACCATGGTTTTGAAGAGAATCCTGCCCTTATCTCCATTTTCTGCATTTGATTTGCAGAGCGTGTTTGCAGAGCAGCTTTGCTCTAATGCACATATTCCGTTGTGAAGAAACAAAACAGGAATCTCACCACAAAAATCTCGCCAGATGTTTTCTCCTGCTCAGTGGGGACCTCAGGCTGTGAACTGGTCACACAGCCACTGGGTACCATGCCACAGATTTTGTTTGCATGCCAGTAACAAGGGGTCTTGAGCTACTCTGATAACTAGAAGTAGTTCTTGTGCTATAAAAGCAACAAGTACTGCACTCAACGTCTTTCAGCTTTCAGCTCATAAAACCTAGAACTGCTCTTCTAGTGGCCCTTCCAGAGACCACTTAGTGGTCTGTAAAATTCAGCTGGAGAACAGTTTCCTGCTCACCTCCCCTTTAAAGAGAAATGTAGTCTCTGGAAATTGGAAAGGAGGATGACAAAGACCAGTTCATGGCAGGGGACCTGAAAAGTTCCCTTGCTGCCAAACATTTCTGCACAAACCAGGCCAGTACGTCAACTAAATCACTAGAAAGCCAGATCTAGCAACTGCTGTTTTACTTGGAAGTAAAACAGAACTGGTAATTCAGTGTTCTGTGTTAGTTGCAGTGATCAAAGGATGAACACTCCACTCTGTTGCTTTTGTCTGGACTCAGAGAACCAGAAGAGGAGAGTTGGGTGGGGCAGCAGCCACCATACACTGTCATTTTGAAATATGAGTAAGCAACAGTAAGACCATGAACAGAACTGAGGTTTTACTTCTACATGGATTATAAAGGTAATGCTGGTGGAAATACACAGATCCAACAACGTGCTAGTCATCCATATGAAACAGATGAAATTACACTGTTTCCCCAGCAGATATGAGGACGTGTGTAGACAAGGAAACAAAAATTTACTGAAAATTTCATCAGAGGACTTGGAACCATATGTAGAGANTGAGTAAGCAACAGTAAGACCATGAACAGAACTGAGGTTTTACTTCTATATGGATTATAAAGGTAATGCTGGTGGAAATACACAGATCCAACAACATGCTAGTCATCCATATGAAATAGATGAAATAACACTGTTTCCCCAGCTGATATGAGGAAGTGTGTGTAGACAAGGAAACCAAAATTTACTGAATCAGCTTTAATCAGAGGACTTGGAACCATACGTAGAGCTATTTGGTCCAAGTATCCAGCTTTATCTTATATGAACACCATGAATCACATCCAATAGAAACCCAAGGAACAGCAAAGCAATCAACTTTTACATATTCATCTGCTGCTGTTGAATCAGGAGTAACTGATTTCAAAGAACAGCTAATACAAACATAGCCTGCATTAGCATCTCTCTATGTGGTAAAAATTTCAGTCCTCTCAGTTTCTGGCGATCCTCTAGACCTTTATTCGTGTCACATGACTCTAAAACATTTTCATTCCAGCTACCACTTTTCCTTTAATAGAATGAGAACCAAGCAACCTATATCAGATACAGATGCCTCATAATGGGCAAACTTGTACTATTATTACTGTTAGTTTATATTTTCTTCCACATCTGTCTTTTCTATTATGAGAGCACTGTCATGTTTTTTTCTAGACATAGAGTAATTTTACACCAACTTCCAGAATTCTGCCCAAGACTCTTGTATTTCTCCAGTTTATGTTAATTGACAGCTTACAATCAAGTATTCTTTCCAATATGAATTATCTGGCATGTCTAAGCACACAATATGATGATATTTATTTAATATAAATGGGCCACTTACCAAATACTGTGTTGATTATGACAGGGGTAGTGTTTTCTTCACAATGTCTAGTAAGGGACTATGATTTAGATTTGTGCTGAAAACAGTGATGATAATTGATGTTTTTGCTATTGCTGAGCAATGCTTGCATAGCAACAAGGCCTCCTCTACTTCTCATACCACCCCACCACTGAGGAGGTTGGGGGTGTACAAGAAGCTGGGGGGTGACACAGCCAGGGCAGCTGACCCAAACTGACCAGAGGGATGTCCCAGACCATATGGTGTTGTGTTCATTTAGGTAAAGTTGGGGGATGGAGGAGAAACGGGGGGCATTTGGAATGATGGCTTTTGTTTAGCCAAGCCACCATTACATGTGATGGAATCCAGCTTTCCTGGCAGTGGTTGAACACCTACTTGCCCATGGGAAGAGGTGAATGAACTGCTTGATCTGCTTTGCTTGTGAGTGCAGCTTTTCCTTTGCCTATTAAACTGCCTTTATTTCAACCCACAAGTTTTCTCACTTTTCCGATTCTCTCATCCATCCCACTGGTGTGGTAGTTGGCGGCTGGGATAAATCAAGGTGGTTATCCATCCAGTTTTTTTCCTTTTGTTTTATGGACTGTGTCACTGGTCACCTACTTCTGCAGACTGCTGACAAATGACAAACAACTTTACTGCTACAGAACCAAGGAATGTGTTTTGTTTTCCATAGCTAGAATGATTATTTTTCTTTGTTTTCTATCTGCTACAATTGCATCTAATACCTCATATTATACTCCACTGCATTTTATTTCCCTTCATATACTATTTTTGCTTTACATCAAATTACAGGAAAAAAAAAAAAGATTTGTCATCTTTTCTGAGCACACACAAGTGATTTATCAAATACTACTGGTTCAGAATTTTATTTTACTTCTGTAAAAGACTTAATTTTTCCCCACTGCATTTCTTGTCTTTTTTGCTCAGTGGATGGCTTCAGTTAAATTCACACCTTTTCACAGAAGCTGGACTGACTTGACCTCTGAAGAGCCCTGTCAAGTCCTTTCAGATACAATGACAATGTTTCCCTCATAGCCATTATCAGAAGCCTCAATTATTTTTTGGAAGTGTAAAGAATAATCTTTCTCATAGACAGAGTGTGTAGTCATGTAAAAATCTGGATTCATATTTTTTCGTGTTTAATGTAAATGTCAAATTAACACATTTTGAAGTATCTACAATAGTGTGATTAAGGAGGTATCTAAGTATTTATTATATATCCTTAACCCTTATGTGGTTATTGAAAACAATATGTCTTAAATTACAGCAATTTTGTGCTGGCAATTAGGCCCTCTCTTACGGGACATTACATAAATTGTAAATGTCTTCCCAAAGCATGATCATCAATCAAAACTAGGGATGTTAATGTTGCCAGCAAAATTAGAAACAGGCTGTCAAGAAGCAAATACAAATATCATTACAAAAGAAATTAAAATTTATATTTAGCTCTAAAAATTACTTTTCTCCAGCAATAATAATTTTAAAAATTAATAATATTTTTTGTATTTTCTGTCAGATTTAGGGACAATTTATAATAAAAATTGAATATTTACAAATTAATTTAATGGTTAATGAAGTATTTAGTATATAGATTTGTTATTATACCATGGAAACCTGGTTGAGAAAAGAGGCAGGAAGGAAAGGAATGACTAACGGATATCACTCCTCCAATAATCCTAAAAAGATAATAAGACCATCATTTTTGGTGGGAAAAAAAAGAAACCAAAACAAGGGAAAAAAAGAAAATAAAAGACCTTGATTCATTATCTTCTCGCACCAACTCTAAAATATCAGCTTTGATTAAAAAGGTCAAATTCTCAAAATTTAGGACAACAATGAAGGGAAGACTTCACACTGATCCTCTGCTCTGAATAAGATAACAATAGTTTTGGAGACTCAGACTGCTGTCTGTCAAACTGCCATTGAGAAATGATTAAATATAAGAAATGTGTGTAGACTTTTTTCTTGTTTCAAAATGATTATGTGTTGCAACTTTATTTCTACCTATACTATAGAATGTCTATAGAACTAAAACTAAAAGCATATTGAACTAAAGTAAGAGCACAAGTAAAAGAAAGGGAAAGAAAGAAGAAAAGATAAAAGAAAAAAAGGGAAGGTTGATTATTATACTTGTTACATCTATCACTTGAAAAACAGTTTATGAGGCTTGACCTTTTCCATGGCCTTAAATAATTAACTCCAGGCTCAAAGGCTGAGCAAATATGATTAGTCAATTAATAAATGTTATTGACTTAAAAACTAATAACATTACGCAGTGCTAGATCTATTTTACATGGCATACTTACGTACATTCTAAGTAACCATTGCTCCCTAAAACTTCTTTCTCTCTTAAAAAACTAAAATAAATCATGATGATAGTTGCTTAATGAAGCATGTATAAATATTCAGTTTCTTTTTGGATTGCCAGCTAGCATACTGTGTGCCTACTGGGTCATTGTATCATAATAAAATCAATCTAATTTCTCAAATGTGATATGCAAAGTTATGATTTCTTTTTAAAATTGAGAACGTTCTCTGTAATATTTTAAACAAATATGTACTAAGAAAATGAAATCTTTTACAGGCTTGGGCCTATACTTATAATAAGCATTTATTCAGTCTACTAACTTTTGGAAGGCCTGTTAACATCAGCTTTAAAAAACACTGAAACAAAACCAAAATAACCATTCAAGGAAAAGCAGAAACGAAGGCGGAATGCCCTGTTATCACAGCTGCAGTTTATCTCAGTTGCATTGATGCAGCTTTTGAACTCCTGTCAGTTTTACATATTGAGAAAGATTAAATGTCTTATTACTCTTTCCTAAAGCAAAAAGTGTAGTATTTATAAAGAAAGTAATGAACATTGCCAGTGAAAGATGAGAAGAACGATACTATCTGACTTAATGCTATCTTTGTGATAACAGCTCTTTACCAAACATTCAATAACTGTATGTCTAGTAATCTTAAATGGAGTGGCTGGGCAGTGATGTTGCACACTAATAACAGCTCTAGTATGATTCAGCTAACCAACATTAATTTCCTTCCTGCCCATAAAGCAAAATCCATCCAGCCATATGTTGGAACATCGCCAAGCAGCAGCCCAAGATAATACAAAACCGATGAAAAAAACCAATAACGCGCAGAACAGAATCAATGAATCAATCAATCAAATTAGCTAAAAAAGTGAAATCAAAGAAGAAATACTCCAATCACATCCTGAAAGATATTTTTTTCACCCAAGTCTTCTTATTAACAAATATCTGGAGTTGCATTTGCATCATCAATACTTCTTTTCCACCAAGTTTTCTAAATATTAGCTTTTCAAGAAATATTGGCTGGTTCTAACCTTTTTGACCCACCAACTCCAGTTCAGAAATAGTTTAGACTGAGATTAATGAGTTTGGCACGTTGTTTCATTTACTTGCACTGTAAGAATGATTTGTGCTCATATACATCATAAAACATCAGTACTTAGTGGAATTCTTGGCCTACTTCTTCTGAACAATTTGTACCTTTCCTGTAGTGTCTAGTCTTAGCTACTGTCAACATTCTAGAACACACACAGTGTTTAACTTGTCTTCTAGAGGACTGAATACAAACAGGGTATATTCTTGGGAGAGCTGCTGAGCATTTCGGTGTCGAAGTTTTTTCACTTCCATACTATGATGATACTCCTACAGCACTTCTTCACCTAATAAACTCTTTGTCATTTAACCTGATCTACAGCCTGTGTGACTATATTGTGTTTATCTGCAGAATAAAGTGTGCACTGAGACTATTTGTAAGTGCATTCATTGCCAACACAATCATGATGGGGTGTATCAATAACTGTTGCTTCTATTGGATAATTTTATATTCGTTCTGCTAAACAGATTAAAAAAACACCAGTATTATTTATTTGCTCATACAATGAAGTTATTTAATGTAGGTAACCTAATGCTTTAAACACCACTTTCAGATCTAAGCACAGTAACTTTGGAAAATAATTACTTACATGGGATATTGATTATATTTTTAGTGTCTCTTTATGCAACTGTAATTCTTATTCTGTTCTCTACGTTCTGAGATGAATGAACAGTCAGTGAGGGTTTCTAATGGTTTGGATTCCACTTTGCCACATAGGGTTATTAGTGTAATTTTGGTCTGCAAAGAACATGAAAAAGTGAGATAGGAGAATAAAACCTTCACCAAAGCTGTGAAACAGAAGGGACCACTGAAAGTTGATGAAATGACACAAGCAGTAAAAGGAAGCTGCAAAATTCAGGTACTGTGATTGTTCTATTTAAAAAAATAGGGGTTTTGAGTTTTGGCACCTGGGGAAAATGGATTTTTCTGATAGCTCAAGAAATGATCACCTATAACTGAAAGACCGAGTAACAGCTAATGGTTATTGGTACAACTAATGAGAAAAAAAGAAGCGGTTCTGTGAAGTGTAACAGCAGTTTAAACCTTACATCCTGCTGTGTAGCCACCTAGTAGCTCCTGATAAACCAGCAGACTATATTTTTTGGTGTGTAGAAATTTTATGGAAAAAATCAATTTCCACAGCCACTGGCATCTGCAGAGTATTTCTACATTATTAAATGGAGTAAAAAGAAGGGAAATTACTTTTGAGCATATAGTGGAATTGAACAAATTATCAGTTTTATACAAGGCTCTGGTTAGGTCAGGAATTTATATAACTCATGGTGGAATCTGTTTTTGGGCAGTAAACAGAAAGGAACAACACAAATTCAGCTCCCCACTGTATATGGTCTGACCATAAATACACTGCAGCATATTGGTTTAGGGTGTGTTAGTACGGAAGAGGCCAAGTAGTTGTCCAGTATCCCATAAAAGATGAATTCAGGGGTTGGAGCAGAGATGACACCAATAGTAGCATTAATTGCATTTTAATTCCATGGTAATTCCACATCCCACTGCCATTCTCTGAACCCCATCAAATTATTAACAATTGTTACTCAGACATATATATTTAACACCATTAGTTTCTTAGACTAGGGTGCTTCTTGACTTCCTACGGTCTCTTTATCTATCATCATCGTCATAGCATTTCCTAGCACTTGATCTGTTTAGAAGTGTTCAGAATCTGATCATTCATTCTTCTACTTCCAAGCTGCATTCTATAGGGAAAAAAAAACAACCTATCCTCAGACTTTGTCCAAAAGCTTTTCAGCTTGCTAAGTGAACACACAGTCACTCAATGAAAGGTAGTGAATAAAGAATCCAAAATATACCCACTGACAAGTACTGCAAGCCATAGAGTCCAAGCTAACACTAAACATTTGAGGGCCATAGGTCAAATGGCAGAAACATCAATAATTTGGACAAAATTTATGACAGTAGTGCTAAGTAGGAAAAAAAAAAAAGCATAGAGTGAAACAGAACCTTGTGATGAGTTTAGATGAAAAAAGAAGCAGGTGAAGAAGAAACTGAACTTTTCTGATAAAAGCAGTTATAGCAAGGAGAGGAGATACTCAGAATATCATCAAAGTCAAAGCAATGCCAAAAATCATTGAACAACATTTAACAAAATATCACCAGCAGAAAAACGCAAAGATTCAAGCAGAGCTGCTCTGCCCATGAAGCCATGGTATCAAACAGAGCATAAGGACAACAAAGGAAAGACATCAATAGTACGGAGCACTTATTAGATCAGATGCACAACAAGCTCACTGCAAGGTTAGCACAGAGTTAAAGGAAATAGCAGAGAAAAAGTGAATATATTCACTCTGCTACTCATAGAACAACACTGTAAACTTTGCATAAGGCTAAAAGAATTAAAAACGGAATGAACTAGATGTGGAGCAACAGAGGGAAGGAGAGAAGGAGGGGAAAAAAAGGGAGGGAAACGAGAGACAGAAATGGGAAAAGGGGGGGGAAAGGAGATTTGCTTTTTTAATGCAAAAAATAATGACAATAAGTTGAGTTTGGTAACTTTAGAGTTATTTCGCATGGCAACCGAATTCATATTTTGACTAACATTGGTATTTATCCCAGGACCAAGGCAAATTCTTTCTAAGCATGACAGTGCTTTTGGCCCAAAGATGTCATTTATTTCTTATGTTTTATTTTCTCCAGGTTGACTTTTCTGGATGACTTAGGGAAAAAAAAAGAACATATCCAGGGAGAAACTTGTGTGTTTACAGAGATACACCATGGTAAAATCTCATTCTTCTAATAATCTGTGTAATGATTGTACAAAAAAATCAATTTAAATTCAGATGTGGAGAAAATTATAGAAAGAAACAATGTGACAATGAAAAACTAAAAGAAAGTTGGCTGAAGAAACAGAAAAGGAGAAGAAACAAGAGAATAAATAGAAAGAGAAGTGAGAAAAGGGGGACAATTTTTAAGAGTTGTGCGTGGTCTAAAGGAGGTTTTTTAATCAAACATAAGATATTTTCACAAATATCCTGTAGGAGTGTGTTTTATACGCTTGCAATAGGGACACTAAAATGGGAAAAGAAGATATAATGTGCAATATCAGATCTTTAATAGCTAGTCCAGCAATCTTGCTAATTGTATCCATCAGCCAGCAGCAGCATTTCCATGAAGAAAGCAGGAGCCCTCCATCTGTACTTCTAGTGGGAACATTCTATTCTTTAAGGACCATGAATTGAATTTTGACCATTTCTAGTTAATGAAAAAATACATGGTAGTTCATTGTATCAGTTAAATGATTTGTCTTGAGATTCTTATATCATGCTATTGACAATAGGAAGAGTAAGGACAAACCTTCTAATAAGTGTCTTCTATAAATGCTGTGTTTCTAGGGAAATAATCTAGACACCAAACTCTACAAATGTTATATTAGCATACTTCTGCACAGCCATTAATGTAATGCCAATGTTTGTCTGCCACCAGCTGAATTATTTCAAACAAGAAACAATAGAAAGAAAAGAGAAAATAAAAGAAGGGGAGAGAAACAAATTTTTTGAAGTTCTTCAAATAAATAATGTAAAAGTGTAACAAAAAAATAAATGGAAGAAAAAAGGAGGAACTAGAGAGGGTGACATAAAAAACAATAGGCAAAGAAATAAGAGGTGAAAATGATACCCAGAAGCTTGATTAAGTATCAAACAGGATGTCAATAATTCAAATAAAGAAATTACTATTAAGAAGCGCAAACCTTATATCAGCTTTTTGGAGATATAGTCAGTTTACAGGTGTGATGGGAATCTGTGATCTGTCAGTAATCAATCAGTATTTTATATTAAAAAAAAAAGAGCTTGGATAATTTATGCTCAATTTCATCGTGCCTCTAAGAGGTGAATATAACACCTGGAAACAGCTGGACCAATGAACCCATAACTAATAAGGGAGGTGCAGAACAGAATTATGTCAGTCTGACTCATAAAAGTGGCTGTCTATAGCACAGGAATACATATGGCTGTGACTGTACCTGACTATGAGAAGATGGAAATAAATATCCATGTCTACCCTGGACTGAACCTGAAGGTTATCAAAAGAGGTATTCACAGTGTGTCTTGTCTGTATGGGGATATATTGCCAGTTATGAATCCAGAATCTCTCTAAACGCTCCAAGTAGGACCAGTATCTTTACTTAACCTTTCCCTTCATATCAGCTAAGGCAGTATCCTGTTCAGAGAGAAGCAAAGAGGGATATTGTTTTCAGAAAGGTAATGGTGTAACCATTTGTCATTCTCTACTGAAGGTAAGAGAACACTGGCAGGCTAGATGTAGAGTAAATCTAAAAATTGCCTACAGTATAAAAATTATATTCTCAATTATCCTATACTTGGAAAATACATTGCTACACAGACAGCTGCTTTTGTGTAATTTGCCTTAAAAAAACAAAACAAAAACAAAATCAAAAAAACAAACCAACCAAACAAACCAAAACAAAAAAACCACAACCCAAAAAAAAAAACAAAAAACCCCCAATAAAACCCAAAACCTTTTCTCTAGAGGGTAATATTTTACCTCTGAAAACATGCATAAAGTTTAAAACCACTTAAATTTGAGCAACAGGAAAAAAATTATAACGATCAAGCATTTGCAGATATTAGGCTTACCTAGACAAGCAAGACATAAGTAAAACCATAAAACATCCCTCTTGCTTAAGGAGTGGATTTTTTTCTGTTTTCTCGACCATAATTTCTATTTCTGCCAAGTTAGATGTGCATTTAAGTATCTTTCTAAATAAGAAAATACTAATAAATTAAGTCCACATGTGTAGTAACTAATACATTTGGTTTGTCCATCTTAATTTGATTGTGAAAAACCAAGGCTGAGAAAAAACACACTGCATAGTTGCGGAGAAGGGGGAGAGCAATTCAAGATTCCCAAATTCCCATGGTGCAAATTAGAATGAGGCAACACTCAAGGTCCTCATGTAAACAACCACTTTAACGGCACAAATACCCGTAAATGTTAACCCATTCACAACTACCAGCTATGCAGAAACACCAACTTTACTGGGACAAGTATTCAGAAACATCAAAGGGCTCACAGTCACATCCACCTAAACTGTGTGGCTTTGTGAGAAGTCCAGGCAGGCTGTTGTGTTAGGAAAAGGAGAAAAAGAGGGGGAAAGTGGAAGGAAGGAGATAGAGAGAGGGAGGGGGACAGGGACAAGGGAAGCCCACACCAGTACCCCTCCACCTCCACCTTCGTGATTTCTTTTGTCCCACCTCTGGGACTCTCTCTTGGAGTGCTGTCTGGACTCAGTGCAATCACTTGAGCCTCATCATTTACAATAATAGTTTTGTTTTTTTTATGGCTATAAATATCTTTCACTCACCTAAGGTAGCTGTAAAGAAGAAAAGTGTGATCATTATCAATACGTGTAGTAACATTTGCTGTTGTCTTTTACCTAATTAAAGAGGGGTTCTTAACGGTGGAGTCCTAGAGAAAGTATTATGTTCAAACATTAAGTGCATTTAATATTATTATTATTATTACATATATTCCTGATTTCTTTCTGGTTTTGGTGTTATATTAACAATTCCACAGTACGTCTCTGAGCAGCAGTTTTGTGGGTGTCTTGGTTTTTTCCTTTCCGTTCTTTTGGTTATCACATGTGAAACAAACGAAGAACACCATAAAATTTGGTACTGGGGTGTTTGTGCAATGCTCATCCTAACTGTCCCTTGTTAATGTCCCAAATCTCCACCAAGCTAAGCAAAATGTAAAAACTTTTCGTTTTCCAAATATTAAAGTATGGGACAAAAGTCTTCAAAAATTACACCTTTGGAAAAAAAAAGTTCTACCAGCTTTTATACCTTTGCTGCATAAGAGTAGTAATGACTACCTCCTAAAAGTCCAAGTTGAACTCTGAATTCAGAAGTAGTAAGATTTTGCTTTGAATCCACTATCAGATTTCAAGCTAACCATCACTCTCAAACCACCTAATCACAACAGACTGTTGGTCTATTTCCTTCCATGCTGAAGCAGAATTTTATATTTTATTTGGTATTTAAATTTATCATAGCATAAATCTCTTCCATCAGTGCTCCAAGGACTATCAATGCCAGCCTGCTAGATCAAGTTTTAGCACCCACCGAGGCAGGCTTGTTTCCTGAGACTTAACAGTTAAAATAAATAAAACAGGTGAATAGCATACTGCAGATGATCCATAAACGTGTGAATTATAGTTTCTGGGTTGTTTTTCTTGGGTAAGTTTGTTCGGTTTTTTATGGGGATTTTATGTTCTCGATAACTGCCTGCACCATTCCCTGAGATCAGGTTTGTCAGCCACTTTCAGAAGAATTATGTCAATGTACATGTTTGGGGAAAGTCAAACTGGCATTTTGAAAGGGGCTCATTTTTTCTCTTAGCAAGGAAAGTGTGTTGGAATTAACTCTTTATAGGTCAATATTTATCCCCTAAGTCATTAGAAAGACCAGCTTCTTTTTCTAAAGTGCAAGACACAGAACATGTACAGAATATCTACATTTTTTACATATCAGGAAGAAGAATATAGTCAGAAATTTATTTAATATAAAAATTATGGATTTAGTAACAGTTTGTATAAATTACAGTTGCAATTTTAAAATACTCAAAGTGTTATTTATTAAAACTCATAATAAAAAGTATCAGCTGAGGTGGGACATCAGTATCCAAAGCTAATCATTCTGCTAGTATAGTGGAAGAAATAAAATTTGCTTTCTGACAATTTATGACTAACCAGAGAAACTACAGGTATATATTGGGAAATAGGCTCCACTAATCAGTGTTATTTATAATCTTTTGAATGATTTTCTTGGTTTTCCTGAGCTGTAACATCTTCTCATGAAATAATGTATCCTAGAAATATACACAAAACCAAACTTCATTAAACTTACTTATAAGAAAGCTTGTGGTTGCTCAGACACTACTGACACAATACTCGATCTATGTTTTTATTTTATATACTGTTTTCATTGAAAAATTATTATTTATCTTCTATTAGTATTCATAGCCCTGCAAGTCCTTCCTGTTGTATTTCTTTCTTTCACTTCCTATCCTGTTGCCCCAAAATGTAGTTACACAGTTGGAGTTAAAAAATGAAATACTTTTATAATAGTCTAAAGACTTTAATTTAAATCATCATACACAGCTATAATCAAAAGCCGTGTAACCATTATTCTAAGTTAAGTCCTTTATAACCAGCTCTCAGGGCAATACCAGTAGCTAGGACTGATGGATTCTTATTTGATCATTATCATAAAAATGAAAATATACTTATCTATAAAAGAATTTGAATTCTTTTTCCTTTTAATCTTCACATATTACTTATTTTCTTTACTACACCAACGGAAATCTTTTTTAGAAGCTTCACTTCTAAGACTGTCACTGATTCTACTGACTTCACAGTTAGCCATGTGCAGAAGTGCTAAGCATGATGTAAAAACTTCAGTTCCTCTAAAAGCAGGAAACAACTTTCCTTGTTTCTACAATATATAGTGTTTTGCCTTTTTTTCATGCACGTTATAACCCCTAACTGAAGGTTATAAAAATATGAAAGCTTGATAAAGACCATTCTATCCATTATCAGAATTTATTTACTTCATAATAAAATCCTGCAGCACCAGTTTCCATCCAGATGAACTAAAACCTGGAAGAAACAACTTGTCTTGTCACATGACTATTTTTTGTCAGTCAGAACACTACAACTCATTTGGAGCTCAGACTAATTCTTAAATTCCTAATGTCCCCCTTCTTTTGAGGAGATTTTTTTTTTTAATGGGATCAAGAATGCTGCTCAATTCTTGTGGGCCTTAAATAGTCATTGTATGCTAACTTCAGGCACTAACATGGAATGGTTTGGAAATCAAGATATGGGAGGAACTGTATTTTGTTGGTGATCCCTTGAGTGATCCAAATGCCTTAGAACACCACTTTTCTAAGATAATAAATCCACTGGAGAATTATCTAAACCCACCCAATTTTCATTAGGATTTTTTATTCATTTTATCTCTGCTGCATTGATATTAACAGCACATTAAATATTAAAGAAAATATTCAAATCATCCTATGGGACAATATATTTAACATAATATCTAAGGCTTATCCTTTTGATTGTCAAGTTTAATATCAATAAATAATATTCAAGCTCAATTATCAGTTGACAACATATTGCAGTACATTGTTGATTTCCAACTTTGAACTACTAGGAGTGATAAGACTCCATGAGCAAGTAACACCAAAATGAAAAAGTTTTTGTGTCTGTTCTCTGGTTTGTACACATTTAGGAACTGACAAGAAACTTTATGGCCTGTAGACTCAGCTTCCTAGGTACAGGACATATAGAATTCCCATTGAAGTCACTGGGACTCTTGCTAATGAGTACATACTAGATCAGTCCCATGATATCACTTCAACAGTACTCAAAAATCTTGGGAAATATAGAACCAAACTTATTTCAGTAGTTCTGGGAATTTATATCTTCCTATGTTTCTGATTGCCTACTAGACAGCAGTGGTCTTAATTTCCATTTAATTTTCATTCATGTAATTTTAAAATGCCATTTCTTTTAATCTAAGATGTTTGCTGGTAACTGAGTTCTAATTGCTTAAAAAACAGGTTCCAGTGCAATTATTAAAGAAATCTTTGATTGCCTGAGGAAGATAGCTATAATTTCCTAGACTCTACAAATTAGTTATCATTGATCTGCTTGACATTCCATGCCTATCTCTATATATGTGCATACATATGAGATATATATATATGTGAGATATATAAATATATATATAAATATAACTTTAAATCTTGTTTAATAGCTGAGGGTTGTTAGAATAGTTTCTGATCATGATGATTTGTGATACACTTTGATACATTTTCTCAGTAGAAACTGACATTGATTAATAGATAAGCTAAGAGGAGGGGAGGAATGTTGAGAAACTGTGTCAGTGCTGTTCAGCAGCAGCCAAAACATTGGTGTGTTATCAATATCTTCCTGGCTAACAACGCAAAGTATAGCACTGGGAGGTTGGCTGTGGGGAAATGAGCTCCGCCTCAGCCAGACCCAGTACAGCACCATTCTGCGCTGTATGTGAATTTTCTAATTGCCTTCAGAATGAGAACTTCCAGCATCTGCACGCTATTTATCTTTCTAGACAATTATTAACAGTTTGGTCCTATCACCCACACTGGCTTCTGATGTTTGTCTACTCAATGGGTGACATAAGTGAAACATTACATCGTACATTTCTTGTGACATAACCTTTGAGTAACATATCTCCCCCATTAACATATTATTAACAATATATCCCATATTGCATTATCACTGATTCCTAAAACTTCACAAGCCCCCTGTTTTGGTTTGTGTTTTCATCTTTAGCATTTTCTGAATCCAGCAGGAAATAAATTGCTGGCTGTTTTGGCCACCACTATACAAGAAGGATATTGAGTTATTAGAGAGTGTCCAAAGGAGAGCAACGAAGATGGTGAAGGGTCTTGAGCCAATAGCCCTGTGCAGGCCTAAGGGTTGGACTCGATGATCCTTTTGGGTCCCATCCAACTCAGCATATTCTGTGATTCTGTGAAATTAAGTACCTAAAATAGCTCAAATGTTCTCCAGGCTGAGACACTTCTGGGTGTATGCAGAGGTAAAAAGAAAGAATTTTAATATTCAAGTGTGTTTTATGAGTATTAAATTCTTCTGTCTTTGGCCATCAAGTAAGAAGAATTTTTGAATATTTAAGCTTTTGATGTTTAAGTTCTACCCATGGCATCTCATGGACTCGGTCTGAGTAAATTTGGTAAGGTCACAGAAGGAAACCTAACACATCAGGAATTCTTACCACCCAACCACAGAAAGGCTCTGATTTTCCTTACTTCAGCTGAGCTACTTGTTTTTATAAAGTCTGTTCTGAATTTGCCAATTAGGGCTATTTGTGATGGTGAATCTCTGGGACCTATCCGTTGATCACTACGATAAAACATTTTTGTTTAAAACTCTCCAACAATCATCAAAACACTTCAAGCTTTCAGATGCTCTCAGTCTACTGTAGAATCAATGCAGATGGTTTCCAGTCCGTTGAGAAAGTGACATTTCAGAATTCTAGTCTCATTTAATGTTTACTTGGAAGGCAGTAAAAGCGTTTCCCATTAGTTTTTGTCTAATGTCTTGTGCTAGATATCTCTTACAAGGCACCTAATTTGTCTCTGTGCTGTATACCACATGTAATGATCTGAAAAGGTCTTCTGAAGAATTTCTGATACTGCTTGAGTTCCACAAACATAGATGCTGGATAAGCTTTGTAAATTCTTTTTTCTCAGTGACAGTCTGGAACATAAACAAATGCATTTGAATGTTTAAGCTTTTGAGTTTCCTGGCTCATTTATTGCTCTCTATATTAAAAAAGAAAAGCCTTAAGAGACTTTCAGAGTCAATCATACCATATTTTTTTCCAAGCTTGATTTCATGTAAGTTTTTAAATTGGGTTCTATATACAGATTATTATGTCAGTCTTATTAGATATATACTATAATCAAATTTCAGTCTGTCTATAACCTGATGGTTGTACATTTTTCTATTTTTTTTCATATTTATTAAGTATTCTATTTATCTGTCCTTACTTTATTTGCTCTGATGCGATGTTCTGGAGACCTTTTTGCTATTTCTATCAATTCATCTTTCTTAGGCTGTCACATAGGCAATTTTGGGTAAAATGTCACGCTTTACCAACACTTCTGATGACAGTGTAATCTTTCTTGTCTTGAGTCAAGTTATTTAAACAATTTATGCCAAGACATTTACTAGGTGTTTTATTGTAGAGTACTAATTTATTTTTCAATGAGAAACAATGCAAAGATGAGTTGTGTTATTTATGTCTACTCTCTATCATTAATATAACCACTGAAAATTCACTTTGTTTGAAAAAACTGTACATATTTTTTCGCCTATGTATTCTGGGCTCAGATCCAACCTTTTTTTTTTTTTTCTTTTTTTTTTTTTTTGTAGGGGGAGAACAAAACAAGCTAAAGCTATGTGAGACAAATTCCTAACTGAGATAAACTGACCTACTTCCATGTATCCAGGCTTTTTTTCTGAAAAATATTTGCAGTAGTCCAAAGAGGGGTCCCAGTTTGTTTAGAAATGAAAATTAAAAACTTCATTGACAATCTGAGTTACACATTAAGCAATGAAATAATATTTAACAATGTGTTTGCTTCTGTTAAGCTGTCAGTCATATAGTGTTAACTTGTACTAACACTGTCATCAACATAAACTCTATGACTTTCTTCTGTATTATTTATTTCTTTTCTGTTTCATTTCCTCTTTCATTTTTTACTGACATAGTATTTTGTAGTAAGTGAAGCATGAACACTCATTTTCACTTGCAAAACAGACCATTTACCTACTTGGAATGTAAAAACGTTTAGTACGTTTACCACTGAGCTTTTCATGTAGAAGACGTAAAGTACAGTGTGATTACAGGGAAAAGATATGGGCTATGCACTTAACAATGTCTTGAGCATTTTTAATGGAAATATATATATAATAAGTATATATATTAAGAAAAAGGTAGTGTAATGAATATCACAATGTGGGCCTGCTCTCTCTGTTTTTCAAGACTGTAGTGTTGCAGAACAGCAATAAAGTTGTTGTCTCTAACCCTTTGAGAATGTTTTTGACTGATGAAATTTCTAATGACATATTATCAACATATTCCAGTATTGAATCACTACTGGGAGAAAAGTGTCATAATAAGGCTTCTGTTTTTGCTTTGTATACTCAAATATATTCTTCCTTAGATAGTAATTTGGGATAGCTATGAACTGGAGGTTCTTGTGAACAATAATAGTAATGATAATAAAAATAATTATAATTGTAATGAAAAGGACAAAGAGAGGGGAATAAATCCCAACAAAAACAAGCGATGTACAATGCAGTTGCTCACTGCCCACTGACTGACACTCAGCCAGTCCCCATTCAGCAATCACCCCTCCTGCCAACTTCACCCAGCTGATATACCAGTCATGATGTTCAATGGTGTGGAATATCCCTTTGGCCAGTTCAGGTCAGCTGTCCCGTCCATGCTCGTCCCCCTCACCTGCTTTTGCAACTCCTCATTGGCAGAGCATGAGACACTAAAAGTGCTGGACTTAGGGTAGTGACTAAGCAACTATTACATCATCGGTAGTTCTTGAATGTCTCCAGTGAGGCAACACTGTGGACCTGTCTGGCATAGGTCTGTGCAGGCTAATTTATTCTGCTACTCAATGTCTTCTCATAAGGTGTTTATAGGTAGGTGCATAAATGTTTTAGATACTTGAGTGTCTCGGTTTTGCACTATGCAGTCATGGGTTACCATGCCCATGGGGTTACAAGAACAGAGTAAGAATCTAACACAGTTTTTGGCTTTCACCTATACCCATCTGTAAGTGTCAAGAGCATGAAACTGGAGGGTATTTGAACTCCATCTGAAACAATGTGATTCTTGAATTTCTCTCCATATATTCGCTATGTAAAGTTTTGTACAGAGCTTGGATGTACAGGATGCCCAAACAGAGATTTTTAAAGGCTTTGTTAGATATCTGCCCATCAACTCATCATACTTTCTTACACACAGCTTTTTTATACTTCTATATTTCAGGTGGTGTCTTTATTTCACGGGACTCTTTTCTGTGCTTTTTACTTAATGTTTCAAAGCACTTTGAATATGAATAAATGGTAAATACACTTAGGCCTGTGTAAGTAGCCACTTTCGTTATATAAACTCCTGTCTTAAGAGATTTCTAAGTATCTCCATAAAAAGAAAACAATTTGCTTCGAAGAAAAAAAACATTTTATGTTAGTCCCTGGAATGCTATAGTTGAATGTTACTTGTTATCTCAATTGTCTGCTTGTATACCTAGATTTCACTACTCAATAATTCAAAATGAGATCAATTATATGAGCTAGAGATAATGAACTTTAGAGATGTCTCCTATTCCCAGAAAGAAATGGACATCTGTGCACAACAAGTTCTAAACAACTGGACAGAGAAAATACTTGTCAAAAAACACCAGGAGACATTCTCCTGTCAGAACTCATAGTTTTGACTAAAGTACGTTTTTATCCATAATAACACAGAAGTTTTCTGAGAAGTACTTCATGGTGTTTGTTGTGGTTTAACCCCTGCCAGCAACCAAGCACCATGCAGCATCTTGCTCACTCCCCCATCAGTGGGACTGGGGAGAGAATCAGGAGAGTTGTGGTTCAGGAATGGTGTGCCCATTGAGACTCGCCAAACCACGCACTGCTTCCTCACTTCCCCTTCCCCTTCTCCCTTCCCCTGCAGCAGGATGGAGAGGAGAATGGGAGGCACAAAAGATAAAAATCTGAGATAAGGTAAAAGGTTGAGATTAGAAAAATTAACTGGAAACAGCTCAGCTGGAGGCTGGGGCAGTCCCTATCCGACGCGAAAGACGTCTGCGGCTGAGACAGAAAACAGCCACAGGACGGTCAGGACGGTCCTCAGGAAAGGTGCTCCAAAGGTCAGTGGTGCTCCAGCGAGTAAAAACCCAAGTGTCACGGGAGATAATTCAGTGCATGCCTGCTTTTATGTCCTGTCGAGTTCCCGGGATGCTTCGCTTCAGGGACCCAGCTTTCCATCAGGTCCTGAGACACTCTCCACAATCCAGTTCGGACAGGGAGTGGAGGAGTGTTCCCCATGCACCGAATTATATGGTGGTATGAAACAATTAGTTAAAAGCCTTTGCCATTTAACTAAGACTATAACAACGTAAATACCATTTAGAGAAAGCTGCATGTCTATTTCCAGAAAATTAAACTTACTAGCTTTTCCAAATGTAGACTCACATTCACATAACAAATTATCAAATAAAAACTGAAGAACTTTCAAATTGTACATGAAACAGAAATTCTAAGACACATCACACTTTCAAATTCAAGGAAAATAGTGAAAAATCTACTCTGATTATCCCCATGCAGAGGATATTACTGTTAAAAATTTTCCATACTTACTTCTTGATTTTTAGAGGCCTTGAACCAAATCTGAACAAGATACTGGCTTCTTTTTCACCTTCACTATTCAAATGATCTTTTCAACCTTCTAAAATTTAGTCAAATTACAATACAACTGGGAAAAAAGTTTAGAAAAAAAACTTAATTCAAGAAAGAGCTTTTGTAACTAAAAGTTTCTAGTTCTCTTAGGGCAACTGTAAGTCTTGGCTAAGAAAAGACCTTAGAAAGAACAATATTTTCCTTCTCTGTATGAAGATTCTATTATGATTTCAGAAAAAGAAAATAAAAGACACACTGGACAGTTGTGTTGCTATTTTCAATAACATGTCTTCTTAAAGACATTCCTGATATGAAATATTAGTGATGATTTTCCTTATTTTAAACAGCCATTGGAATCAATCAGCTGATAAACCGAAGGTAAGTGATGGAACTAATTTTCTAGTTGTTCAGTTGTTTTATGTGCTATAAGTGTTGCCATAAAAATGTCTGTATTTTACCTGTGTGTTTAACTTGCTGATTTGTCCAACACAGCTCCAGATTGTAGAGGTATTGTGTGTTAGTTATCTGAGTTTCGTCCTGATGTCCTTAAGCTACTCACTGCTGAGGTTAGAGTTACCCAAAGCAGCTTCATGTGCTGATATTATCATCTTCACAGCATCTCAAGAGCTGTACTGGCTGTAAACTATGAAAAACTTATTGATTATTTTAGTACCAAAAAGATCCTCATTACCATTGGAGAAGTTTGCATTTTCTTGTCTTTTAACTCTAACTCCCACAAGTATGCATATTTGCTGAAAGTAAACTTTATATGTAAACTTTCCTGTAACAATGTCTATCCCTAGATAGTGATGGAGCAAGAGTTTGGATTTAGCACTTTTATCATCTTCTGAATCATTCCCATCTGCAGTGCAAAGTCCCTCACCATCTGTACCATGCCTGATAACTTATGCAGGCAATACAAATACTTGTCTCTTATTTCCATCAAGGGCATTTTCTTAAACATGAACCATTTCTCTTGTAGGCCCTATTTCATCAAAACACTGAATCTATACATAACAATCAACTATTCTTCATCAAACTGAATGAATGATGAAGAATTCTCTCAATTTCTTTAGGGGAAAGTTTCTCTCTAGGAATGAGACTCACTATATCTCACACCCTCACACACTGCAGCAGTTGCCCATAGCGCACAGCTCTTCTGAGTTCTGGTACTAACCACTCTGGCTGTTTTCACTCAGAAATTTCCAAAGCCTTGAGCACACAGGTAGAGAGACACTCACCCAGGCAAATGGTCAGAAATAGAGTTTATTGAGAGGAAATGACAGACTGCTCTCATCTGGAACAGGGCACAGCCATTCAAGCACTGTAACCTGACCTACTTATACACCATAATCTCTTCCTTCTATTTACCCCACTTATTCCTTCTCCAACAAAATCCCCTTCTCCAACTCTAAATCCCGAAGGTATCTGCAAGCCTTTCTCTGACCCCACAGTGATGGGTGTCCACCATGGACAGGGGCCAATCACCTCCCGTGGCTGAGGCAGAGTTCCCCCTGCTCTCAAACCTCTGGCATCTTGCATGTATGGCAATGAACTCTTTATCCCTTAACAGTGATATCCATGGTAATTTAGGGTAAATCAAAGCCTTTGAGAAGACAAAAATATCTTCTGAAGCACAGGGCAGACTGAAGTTTTGCGAGCTTAGAGGGTGCTAGAACATAAAAAGAAGCAAGGAGATGAGTTGTGCATGGATTATTCCAGCTGGTAATTGGCACAGATCATGTCTGTGCTGCTCATGAAGAGACAGCCTTCCAGTGTAAATAAGAGCAAAACTCTTATCTTCTAATCCAAAGAGCAGTTGTATTCTTATATTTTGTATTGGGTTTGTATGGCAAGGTTTTGGTAGCAGCAGAGGGTCTACAGGTGTGACTTCTGTGAGAAGCTGATAGAAACTTCCTATATGTCTGACAGAGCCAATGCCAGATGGCTTCAAGATGGACTTGCTGCTGGGCAGAGCCAAGCCAATCAGTAATGGTAGCAAAATCTCTGTGATAACATATTTAAGAAAGAAAAAATGTTACTGTGCTGAAGTAATTGTGGCTAGAGAAAAGAAGAGTGAGAATATGTGAGAAAATCAACTCTGTAGACACCAACGTCAGTGCAGAAGGAGGGGCAGGAGGTACTCAAAGCACCAGAGGGGAGATTCCCCTGCAGGCCATGGTGCAGAATAGAGTGAAGCAGGTTGTCCCGCTGCAGCTCATTCAGGTCCACAGTGGAACAGAGATCCACCTCCAACCCATGGAGGAGACCCATACCAGAGCACATGGATGCCTGAACGAAGGATGTGATTCCGTGAGAAGCCCATGCTGGAGCAGATCTTACTGGAGCAATTTGTTCTTGAAGGGACACAAGCTGGAGCAGTTTGTGAAGAACTATATTCTGTGGGAAGGACTCATGCTGGAGAAATTCAAGGAAGAACGTTTCCTGTGGGAGCGACCCCAAGCTGGAGCAGGGGAAGGACTCCTCTCCCTGAAGAGGAAGAAGTCGCAGAAACTATCTGCGATGAATTGATTGTAACCCCCATTCCCTGTCTCTCTGGGCTGCCAGGAAAAGGAGGTGCAGCCCAGGAAAGAAGTAGAAGTCGAGGGAAATTGATATAAGATTAGTTTTACTTTTTATTATCCTGCTCTAATTTTGATTGGTAATAAAATCAGTTAATTTCCCCAAACCAAGTCTGTTTTGCCTATGACACTAACTGAGTGATCTATCCCCATGCTTATTTCAACACATGAGTCCTTTCTCTTCCCTGTCCAGTTGAGCAGGGGAGTAACAAAGTGGCTTTGGTGGGTACCTGGCACCCAGCCAGGATCAAGCCACCACACCTTGAAAAAGGAAGTAAGATGTCCAAGAGGTGGGAAGAAAGATTTCATTTTATACCCCAGAACATTGATTCACTGTGTTTCTTGGACAGCAGATAGCATTTCAAAAGTAAATATCATTTATTGCATGTAAGAAATACAAAACCAAGAAAAAAACTAGATATGCTACAGACAAAGGTATTGCAGATGGTGAACTGAAGACCTCATTGCTGGACTGCAACAGATATCACATCACAGAATCACAGAATATGCTGAGTTGGAAAGGACCTACAAGGATCATTGAGTCCAACTCTTGGCACTCACTGCACAGGACTATCCCCAAGAGTCACATCATATTCCCAAGGGTATAATCCAAATGCTTCTTGAACTCTGTCAAGCTTGGTGCTGTGACCACTGCCCTGGAGAGCCTGTTCCAATACCCAACCACCCTCTGGGGGAAGAACCTCTTTCTAATATCCAAACTAAACCTCCTCTGACACAACTTCATGCCATTCCCTTGGGTTCTGTCACTGGTCCTCACAGAGAAAAGATTGGTGCCTGCCCCTCCTCCCTGACTCACAAGGAAGTTGTAACTGCAATGGGACCTCCCCTCAGTCTCCTCTTCTCCAGGCTGAACAGGCCAAGTGCCCTCAGCCGCTCCTAGTTCAGCTTCCCCTCAAGGCCCTTCACCATCTTGATTGCCCTCCTTTGGACACTGTCTAATAGCTTAATATCTTTCTTATATTGCAGTAGCCAAAACACATATATACTGAAAAGATTTAATAAAAAAAATCTTGCAAACTTAGATTGTCATAACTAACAGTAAAGACAATTGCTCTCACTGAGAAGATAATAAACCTTTTTTCAATACCAATTAATGTAATTCTAATGTCCAGGTATTTCTGTGCATTTGTCAACAAAGCTGAAATTTTTTTCTTACTATTAGAAATAATTTTCACAGAGATTAATATCTGCGAATAGCACAAATGTATGAATAGGTTAATTTTCTTAAATGTGATATCACAAAATTTATTTTTCTAGCCTTTCAATAATTATTTTAAATATTTTCAGATTGTTTTATATAATTTTCATATACTTTAACAAATGACACATAATTGTGCAGATCTGCAATTAAAAAAAACCAAAACAACAAACCAATGCAATATGTCTGTAATGATACCACTATTATCACTGTATTTGCTACATTTTTGAGTTACTGACATTTTTGAGATGGCAACATCCAAGTCAATAACTATTGGACATGTGTCTCTGATGCCTGCATATGGCAGGTTTTAAAAGATCTTTGAGATATCTGATCAGATATCTAAGTCATCTAACAAGAAGTTACAAAATCACCCCGAAGTTATAAAATCAGATTCTTTATAAAGAATGGCCTTCTGTGAGATAAGGCTTTTAAAAGTCCATATATTGTCACTGGTTTTCAAAATTAAATACTTTATTCTTTAGTCTATGTTTAAATTAGAACTAATTCCCATCATACTAAGTATCTTAAATAATGGTATTATCAAATCTTTACATTAAAAAAGAATTGTAATGAATTTTGGAACAATATGGGCATAACTGAGCGAGAGTCCATTTATTGATATGAACAGAGGATCGATGTTTAATTCTTTCCTAAGTGGAATTTCCATCATTTGTACTCTGAGCTTTTTATTTCTTCATAACGTTATTAATGATTGATGTGTCTTCACATTTTCATACAAATACAAGGCAGAATCTAGCGAAAGAGTTTTGCTTTACTGCTTTTATTTTTATGATTTTCAGTTTGCTAGTTCTCTAGCAAGGCCAAATCTCCACTTGATTTTATTTCCTCTAAAAATGCTTCCTCGTGTTCTTTAACTCCATTAACTATTGGTTTTCTCTCACTTTTTTTCCCTCTTCTGTCTCAGGATTTTTTATCTTATTTTTATTGATTTATTTTTTTTTTGCATCTGCTGAACAATGATGAAATATATTTAGCTTTTGATTGTTTCTTTAAATTTCATGTCACCATTTGTTTATGCCAACAGTTTCTTTATACTTTATTAGAACTGTCTGTTTAAAGTTCAAAATGTATCTATTCAATGAGTGTATATTCAGTGTTGGCCAAAGTACAGATAGGAAATTACAGGAGCTAAGATTAAAGTATAGATTAGGCCCTGTTCCAAAATTTATACCCTCACATGTTGCATTGTGTTTGCTAGTAGACAAAAATAAATTGTGCAGACAGTAAATACCTGGAACTTCACATTCTCATCTAGTTAGACTCCTGAAAACTCTGTGCCTTTCTATTGCACCCATGCTTATTATTTGGCTAATATGACTTGCTAATATTATTTGGCTAATATAACCTTTTAAATGTAGATGTCTAAGTAAAATCTAATTTCTCCTGGACTAGAAAGATCATACATATACTGTAGACTACTAGTATTATTTGAAATAGTCAGCAAAGACCAGAGTTATAAAATAGAGCAAATACAGCCTGTTCTTGAATAGAATTTGTTATCTCTTATTTCCAATAATGAACATTTTCTTTTGGCACTTTGTAAACTCCAGAAATAATACATACTAACTACTGGAAATGTTAATGTAATGACAATCTATTCTGCTCCGGTAAGGCTCCAGTTGGAGTACAGCATTTGGCTCTGGAATCCCCAACATAAGATTGACGTGGACTCATTGAATCAGTTCCAGAAAAAGGTCATGAAGATAATTTGTGGGCTGGAGCACCTCTTCTATGAAGACAGGCTGAGGGCTGGAGAAGAGAAAGAAGAGAAGAGAAAGAAGAGAAGAGAAGAGAAGAGAAGAGAAGAGAAGAGAAGAGAAGAGAAGAGAAGAGAAGAGAAGAGAAGAGAAGAGAAGAGAAGAGAAGAGAAGAGA
>VYXB01004610.1:0-24973 GCA_013397135.1 Pachyramphus minor | reverse complement strand
GTAGTAGGACAAGGGAGAACGGCTTTAAACTGAAAGAGGTCAGGTTTAGATTAGATATTAGGAAGAAATTCTTTATTTATGAGAGTGATGAGGCACTGGAATAGGCTGCCCAGAGAAGTTATGGATGCCCCATCCCTGTGTTGAAGTGTTGAAGGCCAGGTTGGATGGGGCTCTGATCAAGCTGGTCTACTGGAAGGTGTCCCTGTACATGTCAGGGGAGGTTGGAACTAAATGATCTTTAAGGTGCCTCCCTGCCCAAACCATTCTATGATTTTGTGATTCTATGATTATTCAATAGGGTAAAGTGGATTGAGATTGCTTTTCTGCAAGTCTTTGTCAAATATATGATGTGCTGTAATTTTTCAGCTCAAGATGTATTGTTTGTTCATAAATTACTCTTACAAACATGTAATATTTTAAATAGTCATATACCTTTTTATCAGGTTTTGGAAATACTGCTTGAAGAAATACTGAATGTCTGATGTCTTTTCAACACTATTTGAAATCACATGAGTTTTAGTTGTTTGGAATTTCAGTCTCTGACAGCTTCAAGAATTCATGTAGGAAGTGTCAAGATATTTATCAAACTAATGAATAAATAACATATAAAAATATCACTGACATTTTATCTTAAATAAAGTTTTGATTTAATTTCAATTGTTTGTTCCAGAATAGTTTGTTCATCCAGAATTTACAGTTTTCAGCTGCTTCATCAATTCTGACTTTGTCAGATCTAACTTTCCTTTGTCATTAAAAAAAAAAAAAAAAGTTATATAGAATAGGCACGTTACCCTGAGTAGTCAGCTATACCCATGTTTTTTTTGAACCAGATATCAGCTTCTTTTTACCTCTCTTGTATTCAGTGCATGGGTTTTCTTTTTATGGGAAATACTTTGTGAAGAAGCATCTGATCATTAACCTGTGTACACCCAGAAAAAAGGAAGGCTCACTTCTGCATTAGCAACCTCATTTCCAAAGAGGATTACTCTCGTATGCAAAGATCAATGAAAGTATTATTAAATCTCCCGGCCCTTTTGCCTTCCTGTGCAAAGCTCATATTGCCAATTATTTTAAATATGTCTGACTCTAATTTTAGTGGAATATTTTTGTCATGAAGTGGAGGGATGTTGAATATTTTATATCCGCCTGATCTCAGAAGGAGTTCCAAACTATTTAATACCTTATAAGATGTCATTGGGCTAAAAGGGATCACTTTAATAACAATCCATCGCACTATCAAATTTGTCAACTATATGGACATTTAATTTTTTTTCGTAACAAATGCTTCACTCTCTTTCTCTCTGATAAAACAATGAATCAGTTGACCCTGGGTTACTAAAATTTCCATACTTATTCTAATTCTGCAGAATTTGAATGCTTTAATTTATCTCTTACCTCAGAAAGTGCCTTAGAGAATTTTCCCCTACTGTGTAAAAAGAAGTACTTGTGTCTAGTATGCTTGAGTAAAACCATCAAAATACTTATGGCAGCAGAAAGTATTTGGCTTACTTCGTACTGCAGACCCATGACCATGATAACCACTATGTTACTTTACTTGCTTCAAACTTAATTTTCAAATGCCTGATTTCATTAATCAGTCTCTCTGGTTTTAGCAAAAAAATCCAAAAGAAGTAGCTGAATTTGGACTCCAATGTATTACACAAATATGTACTTTCAAAACACTAATTATTTCACCTTGACAGCAAAGGGTTCATAACTTGGTTCTATTCAAGGACTGACAAGTTTCAGGAAAATGAGTTACCCTAAGCTAGAGAGGCAAGGAGTTGACACATAGCAAACCAATAGACAACATAGGTAGGATTCATTTATCCAGACTTGGATATCTACATAACAGCAATTAATTTGATTGATTTTACTTCTCATAGAATCTTTGAGGGGCTGATTAATCTATGTTGTTTGTCCATCTTAGATTGATTTCTACTGTACTGTGGGCACGTTTATTCCTTTCTCATTAACTATAAAGGAAGGCAAGACAAAAATCTTAAATGCATATTAAACTGAAGTGAAAGAGATCTTAAATTATCATTCCTAAATACCCACTTCTATATAGCCAGTAGAAATATTTGAACCACCTTCCTTAGCTCTTTGCATACTGGAAAATAATTAAGGCGTTTTTATCTCTCAGAATGCTTTTGTTTCTTTGTTCTTTTACTTTTTCCTTAGTAGTAACTACTTTCTACAGTTTTCAAGAGAATTCCACACATTTCCAAATCATGGGAGTCACTGAGCAGGCTGTTAGACACCAGATTAGTTATTCCTGGGTCAGAACCAACTTATGGGAAGTGTGTACCTGTATGTGTGTGTGTGTGTGTGTGGAGGAGGAAGGGATGGATCGAGCCTCATGGAGCTGGGGTGGCATTGTGTCCCTCATGGCAGTCCCTGGAATGCTCATGGAGAAGCCCCAGAGTAGCTGCCAGTCCCAAACAAGAGGACTGTTATAGGAAAACTACAACACACCACAGTTCCTGCAGCCTGTCACCCAGCCTCAGATTTACAGGGACAGTGAGGACTCTGCCCCTCACCCGGGCCTGGAACCCCTGGAGTGGCTGATGGGTCAGAGACCCCAGCTGGGAAGGTTGGCCATAGGGACCAGAGAAGACAAAACCAAGGGCATGTGTTTGCCTTGTGTTGTGATCCTGCCATTGAGCTTGTGAGAGTTGGTCTACAAGGCTTTGGTGGCAGCTATATAATCTGCCTCTCCCTCTTTCTCCTTCTCTCTTCTTGATCCTCTGCTTCTCTTTCTCTGCTACTTTCTTGACGCTTAGGGTGGTTTGAAGCTGGAGGTATTGGATCTTGCTTTGTTGTACAATTGGTTTACTGCATTTTGACTTGAGTGTTGTGGATTAACAGTAAATGTTGAACCGTAGTGGAACACTTTTGTCTAACTTGCGTGTTGTCCTTTTGAACTCTGGACAAATCCCTTTTTCTCTTTTCCTGAATTAATAAACAAATTCCTCAGAAACAAGCCCATGGGTTATTCTCTTAACACTATCTTGAGGTATTAAAGAACCCTATATCTAATACTGAAGTAAAACTCATAGCCAATCTTGTGAGCTGGCAGCTCCTGGGGCTGAACTTTTACACAGGTCAAAATTTTAAATGGCTGTATCATCTGTGATATACCTTGAAAAAAAGTTATGCTATAAAAGCAAGTCAGCAAAATATAATAAAAAATGACACTTGAATGTGATAAAGAACAGTAGCTTTAATGAAATATATTCAAAATATACAGTAATGCATAAAGACACAGTTTTAAATTTATATTTTGAAGATATCCACATCTCAAATGTTGGGGGGGGCAGGAAATGAACACAGCAAACATCAAGCCATCTTGGTCAGATGAATGAAAACAAAACCAAACTAAAACAAACTCTATGGATTTTGACAATTATACTTTCATTGTATTTCTCTGATTATTGCTACTGTATTGCCTTTCCACTTATTTAACCTGGCATGTCCTCCCTTGAAAAATTGTAATAATTTTCCACAGGACAGTTAACATTTTCACCATTTCAGGACTGCATTTTAAATTAACATTTCCCAGGGGCTGTATGTACTGAGATAACTGTCCAGATGCATAACTCCTGACAATGTCTGTGGTGTGCAGCTTGAGTTGATGTGTCCTCAATCAAGTTTTAGAATAGTTCTAGTTTATTAGAGGAAACGGGACCAGCTTTGCCAACCAAAAATAGATGCAGTGGTGTGCTAGTGACATCCATCTTGATTTACAGCACATATCTTACAAAGCAAGTTTCTGTGGCATGGTACCCACTCTATTCACCTTTTGTTAGCTAGAAATTTATGTTAGGAGAATCGGCTGGAGGAGAAACAACAAATTAGCGGATCATCTGAGAATGACAAAATAAATAAGACAAAATAAACAGAACAAAATAAAATTGTATTTCGTTTTACATTTTGTTTAGAATACAATGTAATTCTTAATTCTTAAATACTTTGGGTTGCAAATTTTCATTATTATGTGCCATATAGTGATTCTTTTTTAACTAAAGAAGAAAATAATGTTAAAATAATAGTCTGATCATGCTTATGGTCAGTTTAGTTATTATCTTTCACAGAATCACAGAATATTCTGAGTTGGAAGGGACCCAAAACGATCGAGTCCAACTCTTAAATGAATGGCCTGTATGGGGATCAAACCCACAAACCTGGACATTATTGTCATCATGCTCTAAATTCCTCCTTTAAGATATACACTATTCTTTCAAATGTAGCAAGTTTGGCATCCTGAGCTGTATCAGAAATAGTGTTGCCAGTAGGACTTGGGAAGCGATACCCCCTGTAATGAGCACGGGTGAGACCACACCTCAAGTCCTGTGTCCAGGCTCCTCAACTCAGGAAGAACATTGAGGTGTTGAAGGGAGTATGGAGAAGGACGACAAAGATGGTGAAGAGTCTGGAGCACAAGTCCTAACAGGAGCTGAGGAAGCTGGGATTTTTTAGCCTGAAGAAAAGAAGGCTCAAGGCTTATCACTCTCTACAACTATTTGAAAGGAGGTTGTGGTGAGGTTGGACCCTTCTCCCAGGCAACCAGCGACAGGATGAGAGGACATAGTCTTAAGCACAATGGGACGTTCAGTNCAACTCAGGAAGAACATTGAGGTGTTGAAGGGAGTATGGAGAAGGACGACAAAGATGGTGAAGAGTCTGGAGCACAAGTCCTAACAGGAGCTGAGGAAGCTGGGATTTTTTAGCCTGAAGAAAAGAAGGCTCAAGGCTTATCACTCTCTACAACTATTTGAAAGGAGGTTGTGGTGAGGTTGGACCCTTCTCCCAGGCAACCAGCGACAGGATGAGAGGACATAGTCTTAAGCACAATGGGACGTTCAGTTTGGACATTAGGAAGAAATTCATCACAGAAAGGATGATTAGGTACCGGAATGGACTGCCCAGGGAGGTGGTAGAGTCACCATCCCTGGAGGTGTTTAAGGAAAGACTGGACGTGGCACTGAGTGCCATGGCGTATTTGACATGGTGGTGTTCGGTCATAGATTGGATTCAGTGACCTCAGAGTTCTTTTCCAACCTACTTGATTCTGTGATTCTGTGTGAGGTTAGCTTAATTGATACTTAATCCTTCCTATCAGGAAGGAATTGTTCAATTCCATTGACCTACACTATCCAGAAGCCCTTCTTACAGCAATAAAATGCTTCAATAGAGAGCTACAGACTAAGACAAAATAACTTGCTCTAGTAAGCATAAAATGTGTCTTTCAATGTGTCTATTTTTTTTAATTTATTTTCTTTGTAATAAAGAAGGTTTCAGTTCTCGTATTGAGATGAAAAATGATACTCAGGGGAAAGGTCATGAAGGTAAGATCCTTGGCTGACAAAAACAATACATACTTTCAAGGTATATGAAGATGAAAACAAAAAAATGTTTAGAGAAATGTGTTCTCTTGGATCTGAATATTTTTGTGCCATTTAATTTCCAGAGTAATTTGGTTTGGAACCATTTATAAGCTATAATTTATTTCCTTCCTTTATCATGTGTTGCTAAAGTGATTATTACAAAACGGTATGAAAAATAAAGGAGTACTATAATACTTAAAAAATATACAGTGAGCAGAACCTAGATTCTAGCCTAATTTTACTTTATGGTTTCAGAGGCAGAGAGGCACAATATCCTCTGCAGGTTTCTTTGAGAGTGAGTGCTGTACCTAGGCTGTAGTCATTCTTTGAGCAGTGAGCATCTTGTAAAAGAATGTTGCCTAAATGGTATTAAATATAAAAAATAGGGAGTTGTTGAAGATTGTTCAGCTTTGTAGGTTTTTCTAAATCTAATTGACATTCCAGGTTCATCTCTAATAAAAACACGTGCACAATATAAGCTGTCCTGTGGATTAGCTGAAATATTAGTGCCTGCAGCAGTGAATAATGATTAAGCTATATGGTGGAATGAATAGTAAAATATTGTTTTCCTGTCATAGCTTACATTAAGTGTGATTTGAGATTGAAAGCTTCTAAGCCAGAGTCTAGAATGATTCTATTCACTTGAACTCATGCATGTGGCATTTGGAAAAAAGGTTTCAGTGTTTATCACAACTCTGCCATAAGTCTGTAAGCTTAGTTAGAGCTGTGCTCATTAGAAGTTACTTACAGGGCAAAACTGTTGGCGTACCTGTAACTGTACAATAACGTCAGATTTTCTTTGATACTTCCTAGGATTAGGTAAAGGGAAATTTTTAGTCATCAAAAGTACAGATTTTTTTGTGCAGAAGACCAATTCATACTCTGGAAAATCATCTTGTGTGTATTTAACATTGTTATCTACATTTACAATAGATGCATAATACTTACAGTTGAATGAAAGTAGTACGGCCTAAAAGCTATTTTTTAGCTGCATAGTGTTCCCTTGCTCTGGGCATCCAAATCAAAGCTCATGCTGAAACTTAAGTAGTCTTGTGCTTACTAAATGGTTCTGTACAGGACAATACCTAGAAATACAAGGTACTGGGAACATAAGCTTCAAAAACAAACAAACAAAAAACCACAAAACAAACAAACAAAAAAAACCTCACCAAAAATCACCAAATTCCAAACCTCCCCCAAAGACGAAAATCCCTAAAGTAACAAATCAAAAGGCTCCTTTTAGCAATTCTAATAGTATCAAAAGGACTGATGAGAAAAGGGTGAGGGAGAATTCTTCCCTTGTTTCTTGGGAAAACAAAATTTTAGACAGGGATTTAGCTACTTGGTACTAAATTTTGATCTGTTTCATGGATCTTGATGCTCCCCTCTGCCTATTTTGTTCAGTTTATCTAGACTATGAAATACATGAGACAGGAAGACTTATTTCAAATATAATACATGTATGTAGATCCTGCACCTCATTGCATAGAGTTCTTCAGAGCACTCTCAATTTTTTATGGAGTTTACAGATTATCTAGAAACAGAGTTAGTGTTTATGCAAAGTCTCCACATTTCTGTGAATGCATACCTCAGTCTGCTTAGCATTCCATGCTCTGCTGTGTCCTACCTCATTAGTCCTGGAGGAATGTTGGCAGAATAAATAGGAAAGACTTCAGGAACTTTCAGTGTTGTAAAGCCACTTCTTCTGCAGATCATGCAGGTTGTATCCAAATATCTGCAGTGCCCCTTCATGACCTTTATAAGCCAAGATTAATGTTTTTTTCCTGTCTGGAGAGCTGAAATTAAGTCAGTATTTTATTTTGGTTGCCTTTTGTATTTATGCTTACTTGTTTCTCTCTTAAGTAGCTAAACAGCAAAATATAATTCAGAGGCAGTGGAATTCTTTCTGCCATTTAGTTCATAGTATGGAGCCCTCCTACACAACATACAGAATTTTCTGTATACTGGATTGTTACACATACAGACTCTCTAGAAAACATTTCTCATCTACTTCTTATAGGAAAGGACCATAAAACAATCTTCACAACAGATTTTTTTAAAATATTAAATATTGCCATATAAATCTATCATTTGAGATATAAAATTTACTTTTTTTCCCTTACATTTTCATAGCATTCTCAAAAATATGTCTGGATTTCTTATCCATTAAAATTGTTAATTACTATCAGTTAATATACAGATTTTGTTGGTAAATTGATGGGAGATGAGCATCTCAGGTTAACATAGGAACCTAGACAGGTCCATAATATTGTTCAGGTTTAAATCTTGAGTTCAGACTATACAAACTATGCAGACATAGTCTATCTCTATGGCCACAATTCTGTTCAGATTGAAGAAGAATGCCCTAATTAGCCAGTAATTATTTAATTTTTTAAAAAAAGCAAATAAATTATTATGTGTTAATTTAAAGTTGCCTTATTAAAGTTGCCTTTAATAAGAAAAATATTAATAATAAATATAGAAGCATATTAATTATATATATTTATTTCATTTATATAGATATAAATAACAAAAGTAATAATTTTATTAAGTCTTTGCAGCTTGCACATTACAGATTCAGACAACTTATACCTTTGATGTACAATTTAGCATTAGGTGGTCGGAGTGCTATCTTTGAATTCATCAGATGAATTGCTTGAATTTACTTTGGGCAGAATGGCACCTATTGAGGAAAATTATTTTCAGTGAGGCAATGAGCCGTTAACAGTAATGTTCAGAATAAATACATTTTATGTACATTTACAAAGGCACCCTACTGGGTAGCAAGCAGAAGAGTACATTTCATGGGGCAATCTAATTTCCTTGTCCTAAAAATATCTTCTTTTCTCTCTTTTGAATTCGAGAATTTTTGAAATCTTTTGAAGGGACACGGTTGCATTTGTTTTGCCCTTATGTACTGTTGTAATGCCTTAAAAGGATGAAATTTTGCAAACTGAGTTTGTCTATCTTAGAGAAACAAATGTATAAAGCAGTTGACTTCTGAAAATGTATATTTGGCAATGTATATTTTGGAACACAGAGATTTTGATGGTTTGGGAAATATGATTTTATATGTGTGTAGGTGTTTAGAAAGAAAAATATGGTATTGTAAGGTGCTACAAACTGTAGACACTTACGAACAGTTTCAGAAGGTACTTGAACTCTGAAGCATCACAAAGGAGATGTTTGCTTGCCTTTTAGATGATGAAAAGTTTGACAAAGACACCCCCTTGGAAACATCAATGGAAAGAAAGCTCAGAAGATTGAAGACTTCAGATAGGAGTTCAAATACCATATTGCACTATTTAAATTGTGACATTTTAAAATATCTTGATATCAAAGTGTCAGTAAAAGCTGACTGAGTGTTACAAAAATTGAGGAGATAAAGACAAGTCAGCATCAGCTGTGGGGTGAACTACTGGTGACTTGGATTTTGCAATTTTTGTTTACCAATAATCCAGATACTTTTGTAAGCAAGTACATGATACAGTATAGTTAAACATTTTGTCCTACAACCTAGATTCCAGCAGAAATAATGTAATTAGAATAAATAAATATTGTAAAAAGAATATAATGAAAAAAAAAGAAACAGAGAAGCAAAGACTGTTTCAATTCAATGCTTTTCAGACAGTTGATAGTATATTGTTATGAAATGGTTGAAGATTTTTAAATGGCAAAGTACCAATACAAATTATGAAATCCTGTAAAACTCACATTCTATATTTCCAATTTTGAAAATGCCAAATTACTTGATAAGATGCAATCACCATAGATGTTATATTCACAGTGGTCTACAATACATTGCATTTCTTATATAGATTTGTTTTATATATATATAAATAAGAACTAGGGCACAAAGCTAACAAGGAACTTTAAACCTCAGTTCAGCAGTCTTTCAGATGTGACTATGTGAATATTTTACTTTATAACTATATTATGTTTTATTTTATGATAGTTTATTTTGTTGGAATGAAAATATTATTTCACATTCTCTCCAAATTTTTTGTGCATAATGCCTATTATTGGCTATGTTGTTCTCAGAAAATGTGTCATATACCCTCTAGAAAAAGAAACAGCTATCTGCCTATAACTTATTATTTTTATGAGAACCTTTATTGATTGCTGTTTGCTCCTGGTCTATGTTTCAATTACTGTACTGGATTTCTTGAATTACTAGTACTACTACGATACTATCCAGATGAATGATTCATTACAGTATTTACAAAAAAAATGGACAACTCATATTTTTCAAAGAACATAGTTAACATGTAAATGAAGCTATCAAAAGGACTGTATATAAATGAATATTAAAAATTATGTATAATGTAACAAGGATCAAGGCAGATGCACAATGGCAATGTGAGTAAGTATAGATACTTTAATGATTAGCAACTGAATTGTGCATAAAAATGTGTGTGCATAACATACAGTTGAACTACTATTGTTGTTTTGAAGCCTTACGCAAATGTGTCATCAGTATTTTTGCTTAAAAAACAAGAACTCCTACTTAAAATCCTCCATTATATCTCATGCAATGGTGTGCATGCCACAGCTGTAATGATTTAAATGGTGGAATGAATGATCCATTAATTTGGACCTAAATTATTGTTGCTACAAACTGAAAGGTAAGATTATGTCAAAGAAAGATGATAAATACAGATTTTATACACAATTTATTTCATTTCTATATATGTAAACTTCCCTAAAGATGATGTAGAGTGACCATTATCTTTAATAGATCCCTTGGAAATTCCTATGAGTGAATGGAAAGGAGTACCTCTAAAAAGACAAAAAAAATATAAAGGAACAAACAGCAAATAATCTCTTGGGATTATGAGTAAAAACCCCATCTGTTGCCTTTAGTACTATATTAAAAAAGTAGCAGGTCTGTTGCAGGTCTTGGTTCCTTCTGTCCACTTTTTGCTCTAGTGAATATATGTATTATCATGGAATGTGGAATGATCATTAACTTTGTAGAATAGCAATCTGAGAATTAATATGTTGGATTTAATCCTGTGTTACACATCCTTCCCTTGAGCAGCTCACCCGCAGCACAATCTACCAGGCATCACACTTGTAAGAAGGTTGTTCCTCATAGACAGTAGCTACATGTTTCTGTGTGCAGGTTCCCCCTTCAGGGTATCCTTGATATCAAGAAGATAAGATCTATCACTTTTGTTTCTAGGTGTATATGTGTGTCAGGCAACTTTTTACCACATGAAAAGGCAGAATTTAAACAGTTGGGAAATTATGATTTCTGGGATTTCTGGACATTATTGTGTATGTTGAGGAAAAAAATAGACACTTAAGAAGTTTTATCTGAAAACTTGCATTAATGTGTACAGAAACAGAAAGCTTAAATGTGGGCAAGAATTAGAAGGAATGAATAATGTAACAATTTTGGAATATAACTTTTTGTGAAAATATATACTTTATCTAAATCACAATATAACTATGTTGCTGAAACCTAAAATAAAAAGAATATGAACCCCCAAAACTATTTTCATAGACTTAACGACAATATAAAACCTAACAAGTATACAAGAATGAAAAGAACTAAGTGGTACATGGTGTAAAAATGAAGTCAGCAACCTCTGCCTTCAAGGAAAATGAGATAAAGTAAATAAAACTCTAGAAGGCAACAGCAAAAAGTAATGAAAGTTCCATACAAACATGACATACAAAAGTAGACAACCAGACAAGACCAGCTACAGACAAGTATTGGAACAAATGCAATAAGAAAATGTGGTGAATGGCAGAACAAAAGCAGTGCCTTTTTTCAACCAGAGGAGAGGGAGGAATTGTGGTGAATAAGCACTGGTATCATAGAATCATAGAACAGCAGATTGGAAGGAGATCTCAAAGACAAACTGGTCCAACCTTTCTTGGCAAAATCATAGTAAAAACATGGTAAAGGCACCCAGATGGCCCAGCACCCTGTCCAGCTGAATCTTAAAAGTATCCAACATTGGGAAATCCACCTCTTCCCAGGGAAAATTATTCCAGTAGCTGATTGTGTTCACTGTCAAAAATTTTCCTCTTGAGCCCATATGGAAACTCCTCAGGAGTAACTTGCACCCATTACTACTTGTCTTGTCCATGGGACTCCTTGTAAAACAGAAGTCTCCATCTTCTTTGTAGACACCTTATAAATACTGGAACATGGTCAAAAGGTCTCTCCTAAGCCTTCTTTTCCCAAACCCAATTCTCCCAGCCTCTCCTCATATGGCAGGCTTTCCAGTCCTTTGATTATCTTTGTGGCCCTTCTCTGAACCCTCTGCAGCCTGTCCACATCTTTTTGGTGTAGTGGGGACCAAAACTAACCACAGCATTCCAGGTGTGTCCTAACAAGCACTAAGCAGAGGGAATTGATGGGACACAGCATCTTGAGTGGTCTGGTGTGTGAGTCCTTCATCTCTTTCTATTTTTGCTTTGTTTCCATTCTTGTGTGTGTGCTTGCCTTTTCTACAGCTATGTGTTCTTTGTTTTCTTTATGTTTGTTTTAGATTTGTTTTGTTTATACTGAATCAAAACTCAGGTTTTATTTTTCATTTGTTTGTTTGGTTTTTTACTTTTTCATATGTCTTGGAATAAGTTCACCCTGATTCTTGAGGCTGAAATCTATTAGTGACCAGCTGTTGATCATTTGTGATTTGTGTTTATAGCCTTGAGGTTTGCTATGTCCCAGTACTTTCAAGGCCTCTGATATCAACCTATGTTTATACTCCTAGAGGCCCCTGCTACAGTATTCACTGGATAAAAATGATGCAGGAAGATTGATGGAACGTGGTGCTATGTAAAAATTTGGAGTCAAAAGGAGAAATACTAGCTAGACTAACCAGACAGAACAGTGACCCAGTCTGTGGCATATTATTAAAAGTCAGAAAACCTGTGAGAAAAGAAAACTTTCAGAAAACTTCAGTTGTTCTCATGAAGATTCATGTCAGAATGGACATTATGCACAAAAAACTTTCTAAAGGCATTACTTCTTAAATTAGTTTAGTTTAAAACAAATAGTTGGAAAATATAAAGAGAGGAGGTAGTCTCAATCAATGTAAAAGATCTGGATCAAGACATAATTAGCAAAAAGCTAACCTGAAAAATTACCGTCATACATTCAGCATGTATGTATGACTAAAGAAGTAAAAAGTAGGAAAAAAATGAAATATATGAACATGTCTAAAATAACATGCTTGTAAAGCTGAAGAAAATAAAACAAGCAGCCAGAAGAATGAAACTCTAGTGAAATAAAATTTTTGTATTGAAAATATAAGAATATAAGAATTTTATTCTAAAAGTGTAGTTCTTGTTTAAAAAAAGACAAACCAAAACCAAACCAAACCAAAAAACCAGCAAAATAAGAGTCTTTTATAAATTATGCCAAAAAGCTGACATGGCTAAATAAAAATTGAGAAAGACCATCAAAAATTATAAATTCTTATTTAAGAAAAGGAAACTGTATACAAATACTGAAACTGTAACTTAATTAAAATGTATTGTACTAAAACAGGGAAAACGAGATTTAGAGAAACATTTTGTCCTAGGAAAATATTTAAACCCCATAAAAAAAGTATTCAAACAAATATCAATACCAGAACAAAGAAACCTTACAAGATTCTGTATGGCCAAAGATTAATATAAGGGATGTCTGAGTAAAATAAAAACATAGGACAAACCCAAAATGAATTAACTACCTCACTTTGCAAAAGTTTAGGAGTGTCACAAATGAAACTTTTTTATAATAGAAGTCACTGCTCAGGAACTGTTTCAGATGAAATGTTAATAAAAAAGTTTTCAAATAAATTAATAAAATGAATTCCAGTGAACTTCCAGAAACAGATGGTATTCACATGGAATTCTAAGGACAAAGAAATATGAAAGTGTTGAGCTGTTAACTGTAGTGTGCAATTTATCACTTAAAAATGTCCTTTGTACCAGAGGAGTTGAAAATGGCAAATGCGATACAAATTTTTTAAAAGGGCTTTGAAGAACTCTAAAATGGAAACTATAAAATCTGTACTCAGCAAACTGTTGAACCTGTAATAAAGTATAAATGGGTAAATATGATGTAGTAGAACATCAACACAGGTTATGTTGTGATGCTGCAAAAATGAAGTCCAAATTCTCTATAAAGAAGGTGCTAAAGTAGATAGAGATACAGATTAATATATCTACTTTGTTTTCAAAAATAATTTTGAGAAAGTACCACTGTAAAAGAAGGTGCCATGGCACAAGGGATAAAAACTTCCTGTAATCAGTAATAAGTGGTTAAAGATGAAAAAAAGTTCTTGGAAAAGATTGTTACTTTTACCATTATGGAGTGATCCATGGAAATCAATGCTATTGAACATGTTCCTAAGTAATCTGGGAAAAAGTATGAGAGTTACCAAATTAATTGACACAGTGTTTTTCAAGGAAGTAGGAAATATAATTCAGTATGAAAACTTATAAAATATATTGTAATACTGGTTGAGTGAGAGATGAAATGCCTAAAGTAATTAAAAGTAAAGTAATCTGAAGTCAGAGGATCTACACTAGCTATTGGCATCAAGAAAGATTTGAGCAGTTCTCCTTAGATTTGCAAGATAACAGATTCTCAAAAATTAGTAGGAAAGGAAGAAACAAAAGCCATTATGGTCTGTCTATACATGACATATGGTCTGTCTAAATCCATACATCACGTTCCTTTTGCAGTTATTCTCCAGACATTTATCATTATTTTCTATCAAGAAGGATATTGTGCAGATAGACACAGTACAGAAAAGAGAAACAAGTATGAAATGGATTTGGAATGAGAAGAGACAAAAAAGAAAAGAGCTCTCCAGTATACAAAATAAATGACTATCACAGGATAGAGCTGCATATAAAATCATGAAATCCAGGAAAAAAATGGTCAGGATGTAACATGTAGCAGTACAACACGGACAGTGGCATTTCCATACTCTTTTTCTAAACCCTTCCTTCTCTTTGGTGTAGTTTTAAATGAAATTTCTGTCCAGTTTTCTGTGGCAATTTTTGTGCTATGATGTAAAGATCTGACAAGATGAAGGTACTGTTGATTTCAGACTGCTTTATAGTTTCTAGAAGATTTTCTGGTGCTAATTCTATATCTTTGTGAGCTTTCCCAGTTTAGTATGTCAGACCTGAAGAACCACGTCTTTCAGTACAATGATCTGACTATACTGTGTGCACAGCATCTTCTCCTAAGGCAATCAATATAATACCCTCAGTGCAATAAGATTTTTTTTTAAACACAAAGGCCATTAATTCCAGATAAGACTTTTTTTGTTTTGAATTTGGGGATTATTAAGCGACATGAAGGGAAGAAAACTAACCAAACTTTAAATGCAGATCCCATATGAACAGACAATAAACAGATGGAATTATGAAACAAAAGAGATGTCAGATAACTGGAATTAGCTTACTTGCTTAGTTTTAACACATATAGGTTAAGAAGATGCAAACCTGTTAAAAAAGATAAGAAAATCTCATTTTTTTTTCCCAATTTGGAAAAAGGATGTAGGGTTGCTGATCGACAGCTGGCTCAAAAGAGGGTATCATTCCACATTCAGTGTTGTGGCCTCACCTTGACTACGGAGGGTAGTTCAGGGCCCCACCACTGGAGAGGCCTCAAATGAATCCACATAGGGCAACCAACATGGGGAAAGGCCTAGAGGGCAAGAAGAGGCCACGGACTTTGGGGTTGCCTTGTTTGAAGAAAAGGAGGCTGAGAGGTGACCTCATTGCTCTCTACAGATTCCCGAGGAGGGGAAGATGAAAGGGAGATGCTGGTCTCTTCTCCCTGGGTTCCAGTGATGGGATACATAGGAACAGCTCAAAACTGTATCATCAGAGGAGGTTTAGACTGGACACTAGGAAACATTTCTTTACCAAGAAGCGGGTGGTCAAAGAGTGGAACGGGCTCCCTGGAGAGATGGTTGAGTCCCCCTGGTTCTCAGTGATTAAGAGACATTTGGACAATGCCCTTATCAACATTTGTTAACTTTTGGTCAGCCCTGTAGTGTTCAGGCAGATGGAATAGATGTTTCTTCCTCTTCTAGGTGAGCTATTCTATTATGTTCTTTCTATTCTATTCTATTCTATTCTATTCTATTCTATTCTATTCTATTCTATTCTATTCTATTCTATTCTATTCTAGGTGTTTACAAAGTTTCTAAGTAATATCAATGGAAGAAAGCTTTCTAAATTTTCAACATGGTATGAAATCCTCCTGTTTGTGTTATTCAAGGCATTGCAAGTGAGGAAAAGCAGGGAAGATATTATGGAAATGCTGACTTTGCTAGAGGAATAGAATGTAATTTCTTATGCTCCTCATTCACTGTCTTTATGTCCGAAAAAAATTTTCTAATTCTTCCACTTGACGTAAATACCAAATGTAAGAAGAAGAATTTCTAGTGTTCTGTCTTCTACAACTGAATGAACAACTTTTCACTTTCCTAGACACATCTAGTGTTTAAGCTAAAGATTTCCTGAGTGAATATCAGCATGTTGGCATCCTACCATTACTGAGAAATAAATGATTCACTTAGATATCTCAGCATATGAACCACTTTGCAGTCCCATTTCAAATTAAATTGAAAGCTTTTGTACAACAGCTATTGACATTAATGCAGTAGGTTCTCAGCACTTTGTGAACCTTTACATTCACAACCATGTTACTAACTTTCTTGGAATAGTTTTTGTTCATAAGTATGCAATAGCAAGGAAAAAAGGAAGGAGGATGATACGTTCAAAACTCAGTGTTTTGTTATTTTTGCAATATATGTCGTAGTATGTTTTGGATATAACATATGAAAAAAACCCACACTATAGAAGGGAGAAGTGTAATAGAAAAAATAAACTCTAAATATTTCCACATACAGATAATCTAGGAAGAGGGTTATTTTTAATGACTGAAGGATGGAAAAAACACCCTGGCCTATGACTAGAATATGAGAAGGGGAAAAATTTCCGCTTTGAATCTGCAAACTTGGCATTAGCTTCTAAATCAAATTTGGGAGCTGGATGGTAGTAAGATTTAACCTTCTTTAGAAGCAGCTGTTCACAACTTATATAAATGTAGCCAATAGTGAGGGCCTAAAAAGAGATTAGAAGAAACAACACAAAGGAGAAACCTCACTGTGGACCAAGGAAAGGAGGAATCCTTCTTTCTCCAGAACGCAACAAATAACAACTTTGAAGAATAGGTGGAATAATGTGTGAATGCAATGGAAATCAGTTAAGAACTATTCTGAGGTAACAACACAGTGAAATATCCCAGATGTAACTCTCACCTTTAGACATTCTGTTTTAACATGCATGCATTGTTGTCCGTGAATTTGCAAAGTTCCTTCTTAAAAAATATTTAATGCCTTGCTCTCACCATTGTGATTAGAAGACTATTCCAATACTTGTGTGATTAAAATCCCCTTATCTGATGCAGAAATAGTTTTATATCTTCTTGACAAAAGGAGGCAAAAGCATCTCTCTTCTAGACTTGTTTGGCCAGGCTTAACTGAGGCAATATAATTGAAAAATGTAATTAAGATTCCCTGCCTTTTCTGAAAACAGGTGTGTTTTAATGAACATTACCAATGCAGCCATAGTATTTAAATAAATAACTGAGATTTTAAAAATGCATTACTAGATAAAATTAGTAGTAATGCATGAAATTCATAGTATTTGTAAGACAGTATGAAAATGTTGCATGCAGCATGAACTCTTCTTAGAAGTGAAAGAACACGAATGTGTTAAACACAGCAAAAGGCAGACAGTGCTCGTACTGATCAGACAGAACAACTGTGTTTATATCAACTATTAAGGAAAAAGCCTGTTGCACTTCATTAAGAGATGAGTTGTGTAAAAAAAGTAGGTACAATCCAAATTAGATTAAAAAAGAAAATAATTCCAAAGCTTGAAGAAAATGACCTGGTTTTATCATCTACTAATATCTCATATTCCATTTGGTCATGTTAGCATTTTTTCCCTCTAATTGCCTAAACCCAATTGAGATTACTTCTGAAATTTTTTCCTGGGTAGCTAATCATCTAAAATTATTTACTGGGAAGTAAATGGACCTCACACTCCATTCCACACATAACTCAGCTAGCAGGCAGGATAAAATGAAATGGCTAAAGAAAATTATATTCACAAATCTCACAGGAACCTTTAGGAAATTAGGGACTTGTTTTTTTCTCTCTCACTATGTACATACAAGTTAACACTTGTAGATTTATCTTGACTTGTCTCAGGAAGACAGAAATGAAATTTGAATTTAATTTCAAAATAAATTCAGGGTCAAATTTTTATTTTTTTTCTCCAGTTAAAGTTTTGATAGATACTTCAGGGAAACGGGATAAAAGCATGGGATAGGACACATTGCAGTGAAAAGTACAAGTTTTTTTGTTTTTCTTTCCTAACAGAATTTGTTTGCCTGTTTCCACTTAGCATTTCAGTATCCTATTTTCTTCCCTGAACTAACTATAAAACATGTTTTTTCTAAATTACACTATTTTTGTTAATACAATAAACAACAACAAATGAAAAATAAAATCATATTTTGAAAGACTTGTCTCATAAGGAAAAATTACCCTCTATGTTGGCAACTGGGACAAATTAACTCATTGAGAGCTAATTTGCTATCAGTTTGGGTGACAGTTTGCAGTTTAATGCGCCACAGGGAATAAGGTTGGTAGGGTGACTATTACCTGGAATGTTATGAATATTTTTTATGGTTGTGGATCTTAAAAGAGAAAATTTTGTATAGTTATCAACTTAGAAAAAATCTGTAACCTTACTTCTCGACTTTCTGGATGTCCTAGAATATTAGTGTATAACAGGACATATGTATAATTTTCAAATATTTACTTTTTAAAAGCATGAATTGCATTAATGAGAAAAATACATGAGAGCTACAATAGCAAGTTCTAGTCTACATATTTAACTGGATGGACAATTTTCCAGTACTTTACCAGGGTAAATCTCAAAACTAACTTCTTCTGTGGGTTGGAAGAAAATGGAGACAGAACATGTAAACATTATTTGAGAGAAGGACCAAGGAGTTATCGTTGGTATCTTTGTTACCTTTTAACACCTGCTATAAGCATTTCTATACATAACTATTGGCACAAGGCACTCAAATGCAACACATGACTATGTTTTGCAACTCTGATATTTACAGGGTTTATTTGCAGAATGTCCAAATGGAATCAATTACTTCAGCTCTGCTTTGACTGATGGTTGTCTTGAGTAGGTCAGAGTTATTTAGACAAAATCAAACTGTGTCATAACAGCTGCCTATTGCAATCTTTTCATGCAACAACAGGAAAAAAAAAAAGTTATTTCATTTTCCCACCCCTCTGAAACTGCAGAAACAAAACAACTCTCACAGAATAATCAAGAACAACCTCTGTCTGACTCATTTGCCGGCAGCAGAATTATTAAACCATGCAAACAATGGCCTTGACTTACTAGTCTGCATTGCAGCCAAGGGCAGGATTTGGAAAGGTTACACACAGAGTCATAGGGTAGTGTAAGCATTAAAATTGTCTGTCTTATCATATTGAATAATGTAGAAGGGTGTAATGAGACTTTCATTTCCAAAGCAAAAATGAAGGCAACAGGATCACCACCAGAAGTCGATTTTACTCAGATCACAAAAGTCACTGAGAATTCAGTAGTGAAATTTCTTCTATTATTTTTTTGTCTGAGGAAAAAAAATAGTCAGTCAGCTTCGATAAACTGTAATCAAGCACAATATTTAGTAACTATGTTCTAAACCTTTAAGCTTTCATTATCAGTAAGTTGTTGTATTAGAACTCACTTTCATTTCACAAAGGAAAAGCAAGTGACTGCTGTAATAATACAAAAAACCATAAACCACAAGAACAGGGATGCATAACTTATGAATCTCAAACGAAGGTCAAGCAAAATAAAGCCCAGATACTTGTGTCAATTTTCTGTCATTTCTGAGCCACTTTTTTGAGCCATGTAATTTCTTTCTGGGATAATTTTCTACTATTTATCAGCTGCAACAATGTATATCAATGAAAAATTTGGCAGAATTAATATGATATTAGCAGGAAATAATTCAGACAAACTAAGATAGGAAAAGGAAGCATCTGATGAACATTATACGCTTTTTGCTTATCTACAAGGCTTTGTGAATGTTGACAAAGTGACAAAACAGGTGAGGCCAGAGGACATGTAAAATATTTCAAGGTTCAAACATGAAAATAACTGAGTGTCTTGTAGCTGAACTTTTTCAGAGGTGTTACAGACCTCTTTTGCTCAAGACCCCAGACTCAGAATGCCTCACTTCACCATGGGAAAATAGGAGAAGACAACTACATTTCTCCCATTTTCTTGGGGTTATGTTTCAATGATTGTATTCCAGCTTTTGCATGAGGCCAGACAGAGGGATAAACAATAATTTTACTCATACCAGTCATATTCCCCTCTGCTTCTCTGAACTGAGACTTGTATCTGTCTCAGACAAGTACCTGATATAGATTAGGCCTTCAGACAGAATGTCTGAGTGTTCACTGGATATAAGTATGTTTTTGCCTGATCTTCCCTTTCTTTTTCCACTTGTCAGTAAGTGGTTTCTTTCTCTCTCCCTTTAGTCTGTGATGCAGCTGGTAAGTGAGATAAAAAGACTATGTTTTCCATCTCCCTCCTCTCTAAACAGGTACATTTAGAGGACTAAACTATCACCTTCAGACCGAGAATTCAATCTAATGTTACTATGCATTTATGTAGTGCTTAGTCCCAGGAGACAGGACCTCAATACCATCTTCAAAGTACAGTGTATAATGAAAAAGAAATCAAGATGCTAATTATCAGGAGATTTTGATATATTAAAAAATCATATTCCTGAATATTGATTTGTCAGATGACTTCTATTTCCTATTTCTTCAAAAATATTTCTTGTTTGGTTTCATTTGCTTGTTCGTATGTCTCCTTAAAACTTAACACTGAAATATAACTCATAATTTATTAAAATGTTTTATTTACATTGCTTTTCTTTTGGACTGTTGGGAGATTGAAGACAATGATAAAATTATTCTCATTTTGTCTGAGTCATGTCTCAGAATCATACAATATTCAGCTTGGTCCTCCTTCCCTGAAGACCTTTACATTCAGAGTGACAAAAGGAGAAAATCAGGAAAGTTAATCAAAACTTCATAAGTTATTATAAAAAAACCCAAAACAGTTAGTAGTCTTTGGTCACCATCTGTGAAAATACAACACTGAGCAATAAAGGCAAAGCATGAAGATTGGGCTGGTTCCACATTACTGACAAGAATATTGTTGATAGACGGACAGCTTTAAGAACTCTTTTCTTTTTACAGATTTGACTGATAAATAATACTTCATTTAGATTTAATTCTATTTTTTGCCCTACTGTACTTCTTTCATTACAATGAAATATTAAAACAAAAACAAAAAAAACAAACAAAAAACCCCACACACAGAAAAACCCCAAAGCCACAAACCTTATACCTAGATGTCATTCTGATTTTATAATTAGGTATGATCACATTTTAACTTGTTTCCACATATCCTTTACACAGCATTCTTATATAAACCTTATTAATCTCCTATCCAAAATTCTTTCCCGACTATCAGCTTTTGTTTCCTCCTAAATCCCTCCTAAATGTATGTACCAAGTCAACAAGAATACAAAAAATAATGAAAATAGGTAAAATTATTCCCTTGTGAAAGATTACAGTAAAATACCAAAGAGTCCCTATGTGCCAGTAGAGACCTGATTTAGTCAAAAAACAATGATTCAGTCAATAAAATAGGTGGACCTAAAATATGTAGTAAAACAGTCAGATGTAAGTCATCATTTTCATGATGTTATTTTGTGCCACTTAACAGAGAGTGCATCAGGAGTGGTTCCCTATTCTGTTGATGTTCTGGCCATCAAGTAAAAGACAATTTGCCAGTTATTTGCATTTTTTGAGTTTGCAGTTTAATGACAAATATATTCCCTAAAGAAAGCTTTCCAACAGAAGCATCGATGTAAAGGAAACGAGCATTTTTCAATAATAAAAAGTTAATTTCAGGAAAAACAAATCAAAATGCCTTCCCATACAAAAGAATAAAGCACATATTTCATAAAACTTTCTCAGTAAGGGGCATGGACAAGACTATTTTGAATGGACCAAAGACTAGATAAATCTAAATTAGATACATTTACATGGGAGTATGTAGTTGGATTATTTTTTTAATTCTAATAGAATATAAGTTTTCATTGGACATTTCTCAGCAGGTATAATCACAGTTGCCATCAAAAGAACAAAATAATTAGAATAGTACAGATCACCTGAGGCTCACTCTTTGAGCCCTCATTATTCAAAATGCACAGATAAGGAGCTTATTTCTGAGCATTGAGAAAAAAAATGGCTGGACAGGGGCAAAAGTAGCAGAAGAATGAAGCAGAGAAGGAGGACAAGTGAAGTTTTGGATGGAGCAATTTTTTTCTGTTACCTGAGTATATATTATGTGAAGAAGAGCCAAAAGCTATGCAAAATTTAGGCATATATCCATATGCATGGAAATATTATTCTACTTCGAACAAAATAATAAGTTTTCTTATCTGATAGTGAGTAGGTAATTCAGGTGGGGAACTAGAACCAATAAAAATACAAACAGGATACTAAAATGTCCTAAGTGAGTTGTAGAAACCAAACACAAGGTGCTTTTGGGGCTGCAGTATGCATCCTGGTAGTCCAGGTCAACTGATTTATCCTCATCTGACTGCACCATGAAGGCTGTGTTTACAAATACTGATGTATTTTGTGCTTTGCAGCCACCACAGAATTTACAGAGATGGCAAAACTGACAGGTGCTGTCTTTTAAGGAACTTCCAATTGCTAACAGGTCCAACAAATGCATAATTGCTGAGAAAAGCAGAAGAGTAAATTACATGTGTGTCAGAAGAAATCATTAATTTTCCAGCTATTTTTACTGCTTTGACACAGCTTAATTTTTTTTTAAATGGTGACATATCAAAATGTGAAGGAAAAGCCATAAAAGACTTTTTTTTTTTTTTAATTTAAAAAGATATTCCATAGATAGAAAATTGACAAGCTGTGCAGTAAAATGCTATTCTAACAAAATATCAGACTGATTAAAAATACCAGGGGAACAGAACATTGTTTCATAAGGTCCTCTTTTCCATGTGGATTGTTAGTGTGGGAGAAAATCCTTGTAATTCTTTGCACTGCTCCCACACATACGCCTACACATATCATCACTTGACTTTCAAACTAACAATAGAAGTGTTAGTAGAGCTATCACCATCTGCAGAATGAACTGTGCATTTTTAAGGCTGCAACAGTCTCAGACATTAGCAGTAGTAGTCATATAGATGGTAAGCAATACCCTCTTTCCACAAGAAGAACCATGTAGGGGTCAGTTGATTGATATGTTTCCCCATAAAACCGTGAAAATAAGTTCCTCCACATTAAAAAATTAATAAGCTGGAAGTTTTTTTGTAGTTTCTATCGTTTAATATGAAATAAAGAACATTCGTCTAGTAATGCTGGGAGCAATGAGATCTTCCACTACAGAGCTCTCTATACTCATACATGCAATTTGTTTTACTCAGTGTTTTAATGACCTTGGAGAAAACCCCACCATGATCAACTAATGATTATTGCAAATAAAAGTGTATGGGGAATGGAAGTGCAAATCAATAAAGGATTCCTGTGGTTTTTAGATTTTTTCTTTTTTTTTTATCGAATTAAGAATTCTGACCAGAATTATGATGATGCCCCCAACAATAAGTTCTGTGGTCCTCATTCTTTTCTCACAGTGTCTGTGTCCTCTGATTATTTTTAAGAAAAACTTAGGCCTTCACATATTTGAGTTTTCTAACCATGTACAATTCTTATTTCAGGAGGACAAAAGCTTTATGGTGCAGATTGCAAGACGACTGGTGTGGTAACACAGGCTGCTTTTTTTCCTTGCTATATTGAAACCACCAAGAAATCCTCAGAGGAAACAAATATTGTCAAAATATTGGAGTTGTACAGGGAAGGATTGCTCAGAAGTTTGCAAAGATGATTACAAAAGGAAAAAGAACATCAAGAAACAGAGGAACAAAGCTAAAGATCAGGTGACAGAATAACAGAGCTGGAACATAAACTCAATTACAGAATGCTAAAGCTGTCCAAAAGAGCATCAAGACTTAAGAGCGGGATAACTGAGACCTACAGCTGACAGGATGGACAGACTTGGACCTACATCTTCTTTTTCCTCTGCCAACTACTGCTTGTGTCACTCAAGGTGCATCCTCTGAAAAACAGCAGCACGGTTTCTTTTCAGTGACCTGAGATTTCAGTCTATTTAAAATATTTCTGGAAGAAAAAGGAATCTGAGACAGCCCTTCATAACAGTGTAAAGGCTAAAACATTACCCAGCATCCTCAGCATGGATTAAGAGTAAATATAATGAAAATTTGAGTTGTTTCACATACACTTCTTTCAGCTTCAGGATTAATCTTTGGAGGTGCCATGGCTTGCTCCTAATAGTTTTGCTTTTCTGTAATATGGAATGTAAGAGTTCTCTTATGCTGGGAATGTGTACTATTAGGGACACTTGTATGTAACCATTATTCTAGTTGTTTCCATATTGAAGTGATGCAAAGATCTGAGTTTGCTCTGCCCAGATCCAAACTGGACTTGATTTGAAAATTTTGCTTCAGGAAACAGCAGGGTATAATTATTTTGGCATAACACACTAATGTAGTCATATGATTTCTGACCTAGAACAAGGTATGCCTATCTACCACTGGAACTGCGGCACAGAGTGTTCCCATGTACTTCATCTGCAGAATAACACTGCAGGATGATGAATGTGCCTGTCAGGATTACATGAATTTAACTGAATGAATAAAAAGTTTGAAAACCACCAATTTTTAATCAAGCTCCCCTAAAACATCCTTAAGGATGTTTTTGTTAGTTATAATTTATCAAATCTGAACTTCTGTCATACTAACACAAAAGCAAATCTTTCTATATTTGGAGAGTATTGAGATGAAAAAAATGTGTCTTTCAGGACCACCTGAGGTGTGAAGCAGGTGAGAAGGCAGTTTCAAGACATTCAGTCTGGACTTTCTGTCCATATCCTGCAACATCTAAATTTAAGTACTTTGTCCTCTCCTCTCCCCTCCCCTCCCCTCCCCTCGCCTTTTTCCTTTCTTGACAGTTTTTCTGTATTATCTGTAATTAAGGAATGAAAACACTTCACTATGTCCTTAGGCATCTTTAGTGAGAACAAAAATTCTGTAATATATGTGAACAGCTTAGCGACCACCCTGTTTTGAGAGATGTGTGTATGGAAACTTACACTGCCTTGAAAGGTCTTGCTTACAGCTGGCATTGCTTTGAAATACTGTGTTTCATTTGGCTGCTACAATGTGGTGTACTTGATAAAGCAGGCATACAGTGCTATCAAGGTTATCTTGAGTTCAGCAATCTGCCGTTCCTTTTTCAGTTGACCTCCCTCTTCACTGCAACACACTCTTTCTTCTAGACCCGTTTTTGTTTAGGTTTCTGGAAGAAGTCAAG
>VYXB01004608.1:0-148368 GCA_013397135.1 Pachyramphus minor | reverse complement strand
ATCCCTGGAGATGTCCCAAAATCTCCCCTTGCAAAGAGGGGGCCTGGCTGCACAGCTCCCTACGCTCCTCTTTTCCATAGGTGGATGCACATATGCTTAATTGGTCTCCAAATGTCAGGAACAGTTTGCGCAAACCTTCGTTAGTCTTTCGGCGACATTCCCGGGAATGGGAAAGAGCAGAAGGGGCGTCGGGGGAGGAAGGGCTTTGTTGGCCTTGCCATGTGTGTGAGAGATGGTGCTTTGTGCTCCAGGGCCAGCTGTCTGCTCCCCTCCTTCCTCACAACTTCCTTCACGCCTCTCCTCAGGCTCTTGCCAGACTCTCTGCGCGAGGAGACGTGTTTGTCCTGGTGCTCCATATGCTCCTGCTTTCATCCCAGTGCTGCTGCCGGCTCACAGGAGCCCACTGGGATGCAGGGACCCACTGGTTTGTACCCAGCACAGTGCACCAGCCTGGGCCATCACCCCTGGGTGTAACGGGAGCTACGGGTGGGAGGTGGATCCATGAAGGATCCATGAAGGATCTATGGCTCCACTCCAATGCTGTCACGTTAGAGCAGCAAATATCCCCCCTCTCACACCAGTCCTGAGGCTGCATCTCATGGAATCACAGAATCCTAGGAAAGACTTCCAAGGTCAGCAAGCCCAACCTTTGAACAGATCCCACCAGGGCCACTAAACCACAACACTAAACCACATTTATTTGTTTTCCAAACACCTCCAGGGATGGTGACACCACCCTGGGCAGCCCATTCCAACACCTGACCACTCTTCCAGTGAGGAAATCTTTCCTAATCTGGACTTCTGCTGCTGATTTTTGGTAATCAGTTATGCAAATATCTGCCAAAAATAAATTAGACACACCAGTCCTTGTTTTGGGGGGAGAAAATATGGATCCCACTTTTAATAGCCTTATTTTCTCCAAATCATTTCCAAGCAAGGACTCCCAAAACAGGGCTTGTCCACAACCTGGCACAGGAGATGCTCCAGATGTGTCATGAATGAGGGAGACACTGGCACAGGTTGCCCAGAGAAGCTGTGGCTGCCCCATCCCTGGAAGTGTCCAAGGCCAGGTTGGATGGGGCTTGGAGCAACCTGGGCTGGTGGAAAGTGTCTCTGCCCATGGCAGGGGGTGGGATGAGATGATCCTTAAAATCCCTTCCAACCCCAACCCTTCTGCATTTCTGTTTCTCTCTGAACCTCCTGTACCTCCCACTGATTTGGTGGATCAGGGTAGAAAACGTGGAACTGTGGCTTTAGTCCATTTTAGTTTCTAAGCTCAAAAACTTCAATTATATATTTTAATGTGCGTGATTTAGGAAAATATGGTCCACTCCATCTGCTTTGCATTAATTTGAACGACTGATTAAAAATACAGGTTGAGATATTACAGCTCCTAATAATTTCTCCACATGGCTGGCTCTTAACGGACTGAGAGAAAATTGGGAATAAGGCTTTTTATCAATTTTCACAGGCCAGCTTTGCCATAATCCTTTTATTTCATCGAGAAATGTGTTTGTTTGTAGTCATTTTATTTGTTTAACAATTTCCCTCTTTTTCTTAATCTTTTCAGTAATTATTTCATATTCGGTAAATATTTAAAGTCAGTTAATTCTTCATAAAAATTATTTAATTTCACTGTTTTTAAGAGTTTTTTCCAATGAGTTTCAGTTCCTTTCCAAGCACCTCAGCCTGGTATCCCATTGATTACTTTTGGTATTGCCCAGAAGACTCAGCTGACATTCAAGCCCCAAAATTATAGATAATTTTCTCTAATTTTCCCCAGTGCATTGTTTCTCCTTGACCTGCTTTTATAGACCAGTTTAACCATTGACTTCTTGGTCTCATGCTCTGTTTTGAACAGTGACAATGACAACATCATTCCAAGCAGTGCCTGAATATCAGGTCTGGTTAAAATCACCACTTTATTATTAAAAAAAAAAAGGAAGGAAAAAGGCAGGGGAGCAGTGACTCTGAGCTTCTCTAACTGACTGATTATTGATTTTTCAAAAGTGCAGGTGCTTAAAGTTACTCTTTATCAGGTCATTGTTATAACTGAAGGAGCCTGGTGGCAATTGCTGTTGAGTGCCAGGAGTGTCCCAAAGCATCGTGGTGGAGCTACAAAATCAGGGACTCTGGATTAGGAGGTGATGCTGCTCAAGTGTTGCCTGTTGTGGGGGTGGAATGTTTGTCTTTCTGCTGAGTAGTCCAGCTCAGGGAGTGTTTTCCTCACAGAGCTGATCCTAAAATAAGAGAGAGCTCTGAGTGGGGATAAGGAAGAGTTCAGTCTGTGAGCAAGGTGGTGTTTTGTAACCTCAATTATTTTATTTCCTGTGTTGTGGCAGCCAGCACATCTGGGATGGAGCTCCAAGGGCTCAATTCTGTGTTTGTAGGTCTCCTGGTTGCTGCAGAAGGTGTGTGACTCTACCTCTCTTACTTTCCCTGGTGGTTTTGTTGGTCTTGGGGACAGGGTTTGAGCAGTGACACAGCTTTTACTCCAGGTCTGAATCCAGTGTCTCTGTGAAATGGGATAATGCAGAATCTGAGGCAAATGGGGGGAGTGTTGTGTCTCCAGGTGGCACAAAATGACGGAATGCCACGTGTACCCTTCCCAAAGGGCTCCTGGTGGTGGTGTGGGCTCATGGAAAAAGGAAACAGGGAGAATGTGAGTGAGTTCCCTTCCAGCTGTGCACTGCTGGCTCTGTGTAGCTGCTGCTGGAGCCTGTCAAACCCGGGGGTCTCAGGCCACTGCTCTGATGGATCACCCCATAAACTGCCCTGCCCTCATCAGAAGGGTCTCTGGGCTGTTTTAGCTTTGCTGCAGGGATGCATCCATTAATATTACAGCCAGAGCACTGGAATCATTGTGTGGGTGACAAAGACGTTCAGAAATCATGATGCTGTGTAAAATGCAGTTGTCTTCCATAATTCATCCTCAATTTGACTTTGAAAAGTTAGCTGGAGAGAGATAAATAGAAATAGAAAGGAGGAAAGAGCAGGACATCCAGATCCCACTGGGTGACTCAACAGAGGTGATAAATGTAATTCTGCTGGAAATACAGATTAGGTGTCTGTAGGACATTCTCAGGAAGAGAATGAAAGGCTAAAAATAGCACAGAAATTCTTCTCAGGAGGAATTTCTTAATGGAAAGGGTGGTCAGGCATCGGAAGAGTGGTGGAGTCCCCATCCCTGGAGGTGTCCAAGGAAGGACTGGACGTGGCACTCAGTGCTCTGGGCTGGGGACAAGGTGGGCATCAGGCACAGGTTGGGCTCTTGGAGGTCTTTTCCAGCATCAGTGATTCTGGGATTCACCTGTGGAGGGAAGAAAATACAGAAGGTCCAGCCAATGTTACACTTGGCATTAGAATTAGGGATTCCTCCTGCTGTGTTTAACCCAAGTCTGTCCTCTGAGGTGTTATGTGGCACAGGGAGCTCCCCATCCCCTCCCTGGAGAATGCCTCCTGTTCTGAGCCCTCCAGTGCAGGACTGAACAGTGACTCCTACAAAACCAGTTGCATCCTGAATTTTGTGCAGAAGTTGGAAGGACACTGGGATCCTCATAATGTCTCTTTTCTACCACTGTATTAGAAAACATGTGCCTATGCAAATATTCCACAGGCAGTTTGGGATCTCTCAGGATGAGTGATGCTCTCTAAAATATGATTATCTTTTTGTAATACCTCACCAACTCATACAGCTGCACGATTTTTAACTTCCTTCAAGTTCTGTATCTAAGAAAATAAGCAGAATACTGAGTAGGGAAAGATATGTTTCATTAACAACAACATTGACATTGCATATATATCTTCTAATTGCTCCTCTAAAGGTGAAATCAATAGCTGTGCTTGCACAAGGGCTGAGACATTTCTAAAAAATTCCACATTCCATTTTTATTCGAGATGAATGTTTCTGAGAATTGGAAAGCTACTGTTTGCATGAGTGATCTGCCTGATTTGTTGCATATTACTCATAAATCTGGGAAGGAAAAAAAAAAAGTTATGTTTAACTCCTCTCTTACAAAAACATGGGCTATAGATTAGTGAAAGAAGGCAAACATAACAGATGAAAGCTATTAGAGCTGGCTTGGGTTCTGCTGATTTCATTCCTTGAATATTTCCAGTCTACCAGCTTAGAGAATCCATCTATTTCTGACCTCAACCTTTCTACAGTATTTATTATATTTGGGTGGGGGGAAAAAGTGAATACATTGAAAAACAAATCAAGGGGAGAAACAAGATATCTGCACACATGTTTAGTAAACAGTGAGCTCGCTCTCATTTGAGGTGACATATTCCAAAATTTGTTAAGACAACAAGGCTTTAACAAGGTCAGCATGAGCCTGTGAAAAACAGCTCTGAGATGATTTGGAATCAACCAGAATTTGTTGTTGCAACCTGACAGGGAAGTTCCTTGGAGGTGGCTGATAGGGAAGAAATGAAAACTTGAGATTCTCCAAAGTCTATGGATGAAACCCATAGACAAGAGATCCTGAAGGACAAAACTGCTCAGCTCAGTGTCCTGAAAGGAAAACGGGCTTGAGAGTGCAGGGTGAGGGTATATTAAACCAGCATTTGGCAAAGCTGTAGTTCTTAAACTTCAATTACCCCAAACTCTGCACAGTCATTTAAAGAGTAGCTGTAAAATGGTGCCAAGTTCTCATGGTGAGTGGCAGTGCCAACACAAAGGTCAGGGCAACAAAGTCTGCAGTGTAATCAGTTCTCAGGTGAATTTAAAGCTGAGTAGCCATTTCACCTCCTCTCTACAGAGAAGGTAGAGGTGTGGACTGAAGCACAAGACTGGATAAAAATCAGGTGGTGTCTAGTTACAGACTCCTGGTCTGTAGATGTAGTGTAGGAGCAGGTTCAGATCTGCTGACCCAGCTGCATCAGAGGTGACCTATGTCAGGCTCACACTGTCAATTGTTCATTTTGCATGTTTTTGTTGCCTGAAACCTCTCATTTCAGCACTTGCATAAATACTATTACTGCTTTCCAAGACCTTGGGGCTTCTATTTCTGTAGATGTGATTGCTGATAAATGTCAGGGTTTCTTGCGTCGTGCAAACGCTCCAGCACGTTGTGTTCCAGCTTTTCAACCGCAAGGTCAGGACAGGATGACGAAAGGAATGTGTTCAGTAACACCATTAAATGAAAGCTGGAGTCCCAATGAACAGGGGGAACGACAACTGCTGATCCAGAAGATGGAGAGGCAAAGAGTTCCCAGTGTGTCCCTGTGTTTGTGAGGCAGGAATATCACATCTTGAGTTTTTTTGTGACAGGTCTGTGTTTCTCCATCTCCTGCTGTGACACAGGGCAGGATGTCTCATCACAGGAGGAGAAATCAAGTGAAGCTGCAGTTACTTTTTCCAGCCATCCAGTTCAGGTGTCACCACTCTGATCCTTTGCCACCAGCTCTGGCTCAGGTGTCTGGTGACAGAAACTTTTAGCACAGGTGGCTCCAAAACACCTTTTCCTTGCCCTCCTCTCCACTGGGGTTGACTTAGGAGACACTAAAGGAGGTCTGAGGTGGCTGAACTTTATGCCAGGGAGGTGGCACTGGCCTTGTTTGTGTTTAGGGGATCATTTCTGGCCAAGCAGATGTGGACTGACTCCTTTTGGGACCAAAGCTGTACCATCCATCTCCTTGGCAAAGGTCTCCCACTACACAAGGCTGTGTCAGCGCTAAGTCTGATCAGATCCTCACTGGAGGTGCTGGTTTTATACACATTTCTCCATGTCTTACAAATTCAGAGTAGACTCTCCTTGGTGCTGGTGGGGAAATATTTCCCTGTAACAGTCTCCTTGTGCCTCAGCCACTCTTGAGCCCACGCAGCCACAGTCAGTTGAGACCTTTGCTCTTCCTTTAACCACATCTGCCAAATTAAATTCCTTGCACTGACACCGTGGCTTTCAAAAGCTCCAAATCAATTCTTCAATCATTCCACATTCTTAGCTGTGATTAAAAACATGTGTCCTCTAATTAAGCTAACGAGAAATTGTTAATTGGCACAAAGCCCCCCTCTGAGTGTGCTCGTTAATGTCACCATTTTGACAGGAGTAGGAATGTAAATGAAGGGCAGACGGCCTTGCCAGGATTTGGGATTGGATTTGGGGTGAAGGCTTTGTGTGGGCAGTGGCAGCTGTTGCTCTGAGGGCAGGAGGTGGTGGGGCAGGGCTGGCAGTGGATGCTGGTGATCTTTTCTAGTCCTTCCTTATCAAAACTCTGCTCTGAATCCTGAAGGGAGATGAAACAGTTAAGAATTGTGTCCCCATTGTTCCAGCTTCACTTAATTTTAGAAACGAGAGAAAAGCAGAGCTGAGAGCTGCTCGTGCTCCGAGAAGCACCCACTTGGCTTTTCCTGGGGAAAAGGTTAAGTTTGACTTTATTGTCACTTGTGTTGGAGGCAGACTCAAAGATTTCTGTGCAGATCAAACTCCTGTCATGGTAACAGCTCTGCACACGCCTGGGGACTGACATTCCCTTGAGGAAGAGCCTGCAGTCTGTGAGCTCCCTGAAAGTTCGGGAGACGCTTTTCTTCACTGGTGTTTTTCCCAGAAAAGAGTGGGCCTTGTCACCAGAGTCTGCAAACCCTGCTCTAAATTAGAGATTTTTTTTGATATAAACGAAGCTTTTGAACATGACAAGTTTAAAATATTCCCCGTCTCTCTCTGGCTCAGAGTTCCAGAGTCCTGCTGGAAAAGCTGTTCCTGCGGATAACGGCAAACCTGCTGCCAGGATGCACGTGGCTCGAGCAGAGCAGGGCTGGAGACACACCAAAGGAGCCAAAACAAGCCAAAAAAGGCCACTGCAACACTGTGAGAGGCAGCCATAGGTTGTCCTGCAGGGTCAGTCAGGGAATCACTCGGGTTTTAGGGCAGGGTTTGTGGGAATCGGGATCCAGGAGGGTGAGTCAACACTGTGTGCAGGGCAGGGATGAATTCCCTCGGTGGGGAAGGCAGGAAGGGGCTGTGCTAGTGGCTTGTTTGCTTTTCCTTTCTTCATATGTTTTTGTTATACACCAAGTTTCAGCACATGTGCTACAGGAAAGCACAAGGTGGGAGAGGCATCAGAAATTAAAGCTGCTGTGGCAGCAGAGAAACCCCGCTGGGGGTCAGAGCCCCTTCCTCCCTCTTGCTTTCTATCCAAGCAGGATCAGGGCACAGCTGGCAGGTACAAGTGCTTTTCAGCAATGCACCACCTCAGGCAAGGCCTGAAGCCCCTTCCTCCTAATTCTCAGAGCCCAGAGGGACATACAAAGAGTTAATGGTGATGTGTGGATGCAGAACTCGCTCCGCTCGGTGGATGGAGGAATCCCAGTCCTGGCACGGCACTCGTGCCATCTGCAGCCGCGCCAGTGATATTTCCCTTCCTCATTTTTCTTCCCTGCATGTTCATTTGAGGTATTCCTGTTCCAAGCTCGTGCTCTGCCCAATGCAGTACCCAGGCTGTAGCAGCAGTAGTTGCCTCTGCTAAATGAATGTTTGCTAATAATGCCTTTCCGTCTGGATGCTCATCGTATCCGTGAAGCGGATTTGTCATTCCTTCCATCCCATTTCCATCCTAACATAAATAACAGACAGATTGGAGCCCACACTGTCCTGCAAATTGGCAGTTGCTATTTTGACCACACTGTCTTTTATTGAGGGATAATAAAGTATGCTCTTTTAAGATCCTACCCTGCAATGGGTGAAGCCTGAACGACGTATCAGGAGTGTGGCAGCGGCTGTGAAGTTTAAGCACCTCACATCTCTGGCCTGGGTCTGCTCTATCAGCCTGCAGGAGGAGATGAAACAACATGAAAGCACTTTGCTTTTATCAACTGCTTGTATCCTGGTACTTCAGGTTGAAGCCTTCCTATGAAAATCTATCACTTTTATGCCAGATGCAATCGCTTGTTTCTTTCCGTGGCTGGATGCACAACCTTCAAAAGTCCAAACTTGCTGTGCTCTCAGATGTCTTGGTGGCTGCAAAGGTACCATTTTGGTTATTCCTGCCCAGCTGAGCAGGGCACAAATCCTGAGGTGCTGAAAGGAGAGTGGTTTGAGTAAACATGTCTTAGTGCTTGGGAGCTAATCTTATATTTAGCATTTCTGCTCTTGTGTTTTTCTGTGCACCTGATTGCCAGGGTCACATGGGTGTGTCTGTGCTTGGGACACAAAAGGCCTCAACCAGGGGCCATTAAAGGTTATTTATTGGGGTTTCATTTCTTCATTCTAGTGCCCGCTACCTGCAGATCACTTGGGTTTTAAACTTTCAGGGTCAGAACCCAACTTTGCCTCCTGGTTCATGTTGTGGGTGCTGCAGGTCACCTCCAACCCAAGGCAGTTGAACGTGGGAGGTGTTCACTGCAGTGATGCAAGGAGGAAAGGGGGCTGTGAAACCATGTCATGTCTGAGAGCTCCACTGAATACTGAGCTCTTCAGGGAATGGGAAATAGTGTTTGAGATGGTTTTAATATATTATCTAAACTACAGCTCTGAGCAGTGCTGATCTGAGAGCCCACATCCTTGTTCCACCTGCTGGCTGCACCCAGCTGGAAACATATCTCAAACCCTGCACCACTGACAGACTTGTCAGAAAATCTAGTCTGTTCTGTCTGGGTTGATAAGGATGCCACTCTATGGATCACTCGAGGAGAGGTGTCTCAGAGACAGAGAAAAGCTCATATTTCTATTCACTGAGGTGTTGCTGACACAATTTAGCATGTGGTATCCAGCTCGTTTGGAATTCAGCGCCGACTTCATCCGCATCATAAAGTGAATCCTGTTTTACAATTCCCTTGAACATTCTCTAAATGATGGCATCTGCAAACAAGCAGCCCAGTTTATATGCTGCAATTGTGCTTCTGAAATGAATTCTTGACTGTGTGATCCAGGGTATCAGTCAGACACACCTGAACAGAGGGGCTGCAGGGGTTGGGAACTGGGAAGGAATCAGTTTAGTGTGAGGCTGCTCCTGGCTTGAGCCAAGACCAAGGAGTCTGTGCAGCTCATCCCCACCCTCCCTCACTTCTGAACTTCCCAAGGTTTTGGATACAGGATGGATGTAACACAGGAAATCATTATAAAAAAGGTGGAAGGGAAGTTTGGCCCTGGAAAAAAATCATGTGAAGTGAGTCAGGATTTGGGGGAGGTGTGTGTTTTCCAGAAAATATCTACTTCCAAAAAAATCTAACTTTTCTTAGAAAAGGAAGAAATCACAACAAAATCTAGTCTAGAATTTTAAAAAAATAAACCAATCATAAATAAATATGTATTGCTTGGAATGGAAATTCAAAGTAGCTTCTTCTACAGCTCAAAGAGTCTCTGTTGTTTGGGTGTAGAAACTTTGTGGGTTTATTCATTGTTTTATTTTTCCCTCCATGTTGGATTTTGTGACATTTCAGGCCACTTTGATGCAGAATGGGGAAACTACTGTGTTATTCCCTAAATGCAAAGGAAAACACTTTCCAGCTCCTTTCAGGAGAGTGGTATCAGGGATCACCTGTAGAAACCTCACTGTTCCTTAGGGTTTTTCCATGGAACCAGAATCCCAGAATGGTTTGGTTGGAAGGTATTAATCTCTGCCTAATGATCTTGTACCCAATGCTGCCATTCCCCTGGAGTGTGAGCTTGGCCTAAAAAGCAGATGCAGACACACACATGGAGATTTACAGCATGGCCCATTTGTCAGTCAATGTAGAACTTCTCATATTTTAATAATTCAGAGACAAAGGGAGTTTGGGGGTGACACGATCTCAGTCCCAGGAGCACAGACAGCAGTTGGGTGCTGGTTGCTGCCCTGGGATGGAATAAATGACAGATAACTGGAGCTGAAGGTTGGACCTCTGGTACAGGTGTTACACAACCCCTCAAATGAGTTCTTTCTGGGTTATTCCCTGGGACTTGCAGCTCAGAGGCAGGAGATGTGAAAAGCAGCCTTTATCCAGAGATAAAGCGAAACACTTTCATGCTAATAGTTTGTTTTAAAATTAGTTTTACATCTCATCCATTATGAAACGTGGAGGTAACGCTCCGGCTGCCTCTGAGATCCAGGCAGGCAGAGTGTGCCACAACAAAGCCCTGCTTTCCATAATTTTCAATCAGAGTGTGAGAGTTGCTTATTTTCTGCTTTCAAACCTTCCAGGATGCCAAGAGCCCTGACAGAGCAGCTGTGGCTGCGCAGCACGGCAGCACAGAGGGAGGCTGGAGGTAGCTGGGGAGACTTTTTCCCCCTTCTTCCCACGTTAAAATGGCATCAAAACATTTACTGGGAGGAATCCCAGCAAGGATAAAAAACCCCAGCATAATAACAGGGTCTTTGTAGCAAAAGTCTTTTTATAAACAGCACCTGATCATGATTCAATGAAGGTGGAGACACAGATAAAATAGTAGGAGTTAAGTGAGATTTTACTGTATTAAAAGCATGAATCTGTGACTGATATATTGATTAGTTTGCTCATTTATTCATGTGATGGACAACCAGGAGGCAGGTGCCCATTTTTAGGGGATATAAAGCCCTGTCAGCTCCCAGCACCAGCAACTGGGAACCCAGTTAGGAAGTTTGAAAGAGAAACTGGTGTGATTCATTCTTCTGTGACCAATGGATTGCATGCAATTATTCCAAAATTATATCTGCATTTTCATCTACTTTCTTTGAAAACAAATGGAACTTGAAAAAAGAGAGGAGGCAGCTCATTGAATGATTCTGAAGTGAGAAAAGTGTCTCTTGTCACTGCAACTCATCCCTGATTGCACATTTGTTCTGTTCTGAGGCATCTGGGAAGATTGGGATGAATGTGTCTCATCCCTGGAAGTGTCCAAGGCCAGGTTGGACAGGGTTTGGAGCAACCTGGGCTGGTGGAAAATGTCCCTGCTCATGGCAGGGGGTGGAATGAGATGAGCTTTAAGGTCCCTTCCAACCCAAAACATTCTGGGATTCTATGAAATTCTTCTATAAAGACTTTGATCAATTCTTTTAAAGTCTTAGTGCTTAAAGCAGACCTCAGTAAATAATAAATCATGTAATTAGTGATTAGTTTTTGTATCATAGAGATAATTTTGGTGCAAGCCTGAAAATGAGAGCTGAAAATTCAGGGGGGAAAGAACATCATCACTCTTTGGTTTTGGTGCTGACAAAAAACAGTGCCATAGTGGGCTTCATAGACTGCTGGGCTTTGTCTTCAGCTCAGTGACTTTGGTGAATAATTGGAGTAAATTTCAACAAATATTTAGTTATTTAGTACTGGAAATAAAAGTAAAAACAGACAAACAAAATACTACCCCCTCACAAAACAACGAAGCAAAGCAAATAAACAAAACCAACAAAAAATACCCCACAGGAGATCTCAGTAATTGTATTTTACCTTTGGACATCTGAAGAAATAAGGAATACACAGTGTGTGGATACAAAACACCCCTTGAATAACTCTGGGCTCCCTCATGTTTTCTGATCCTTTGGGAAAGCTGGTCCGAGGCAATTGAGGAAAGAAACCCAACCTTGTATTTACTAGAGCACTAAGGCAGCACTGAAAATCATTTGTCAGGCTTTGGAAAAAAGCCCTGAATAATTTACAGGAAGGATGGACAGAGCCTGGGAAGGGAGCAGGGACTTGTCCAGTGTTCAGCAGGGCTGGGAAGGGGACTCACATCTCACAGCTGGGGACCCTTGGAAAGGCAGGACACGCTGCTCCTGGGAATGGGAACAGTGTTTGGCTCAGGATCCCACAGCAGTGCTGCTGCTGACTATTATTTGGGATTTTTCCCCAAGAGGAAGCAGATTCCAGTCCTTTCCCATTACCATTTTCCATGCCTTGGATATGAACTCCGAGTCCTTCATCTGATCTCGCTCTTTTCCTCTTTGCTGCTCTTGTGCATTATCAGCAAAACCAGCTTGTTTTTCATGAAGACTCAATACTCCTGGATGATTTGTTTGCAATCCACCTAAACCTTCTGGTTGCCATACATCCTGTGCTCCTAATCCAAGCACGGGCTGAGCATCCCAAAGATGGTTTTTATGCAAAGCCTCTGTAGTGCCAACAGCAGGACTGGCCTGGAGGGATGAGCCAGTTTAGTGATTCCTGTCTCTGTGCAGGGAGTGCAAATGAAGAGAGTGCAGGCTGATTTTCATGCAAACTATGAATCTTCTGTGATTAAACACACACCAAAAAAAAAAAAAAAAGATAAATTAGACATCACTCCACTTTCATCTTCCCTCAACTGTGCAGACAAACTCCAACCAGATTTATCTTCGCAGTTTCAAAATAACTGAATGGTTCTGTCTTGTGTCTTAGAATGATCAAACAGCTTGGGTTGGAAGGGACCTTTAAACTCATCTCATCCCACCCCCTGCCATGGGCAGGGACATCTTCTACTATCCCAGGTTGCTCCAAGCCCCATCCAACCTGACCTTGGACACTTCCAGGGATGGGGTGTCCACAACCTCTCTGGGCAACAACTTCTCATATCTTGATCCAAAACACTGAAATGTGACAGGAAAAGCCCAATTTTGTTCTACTTCTGCCCCAATTTTCTGGGGGTGTGTGGGAATCTTCAACTGCCTTTTGAAAGGCAGCTTTTTTTGTGCCACCCCCTCTCCAGGCTGTTGACACCCCTGTACCTCCCTGGAGTGTGAGGGACTGGTTTGCTGAGCCAAGTACTGCTTCTCTGAGCATCTCCTTCTATCTGGAGTGGGGAATACTCACGTTAAAAAATGGTTTTATAATTTATTTCTACTGCTTCACACCTGTTACACCCGATTAATGAAGTAGCTACAGGTCCTGATGACATAAATTAAGATGATGAACACACAGCTCCAATGAACAGCACAGGCCATTCTTAATTTCTAAGCTGCCCTCATTTGTTCCTGTGAAGGATATAGTTTGACTTCTAAGAGTGTTAGACACGGAGAAAAAATGAAAGAATTAATCCCTCCAGCATGGAAAAAAAGTAAATTTGCACATATTTGAAACATCTCATGTCTCATTTCTTAAACAAGTTATTCCAGATAATGTGGTCGGAGTCTCTTCACACAGGGATCCCGTAGGTAAACAGCCAGTATTTAATATACTGATCAGAGTGCTTTAGTTAATTGTTTTTCATATTCAATTTGCTGGTGGATACACAGTGGAGTGTCCCCCTCCTGCACTCCTGTGGCTCAGAAAAATCAAACAGAGGGTACAGGAACACACCAGAGCCCCAGTTTGGGAGGAAATGGAGCTAAGGGGGATTTCAAGCACTGGCAGAGGCTCCTGCTAACTTTTAACAAGGCAACTAAAGCAATCCTGCCAATATTCATGTGTCATATTCATTCTGTCATTCTCTAATGACTTCAAGCCTTTCTTGAACAGGAAAGCATCTGCCTTTATATATTTACATATATATGTGTGTATACACTCAGTCTGGAAAATCAAATCTAATTTCCTGGATACTGAAACCATCTATAAAGGTAGATGCAGGTGCTGTTTTTTTTTCTTCTCATTCCCTTTCATAGTCATGATGCATTTCATGATTTCTTTGCTTTACAGCATCCTTTAAAATGACACATCTTATCAATTCTCAGGGTAGTATTGATGTTTTGCCCTTTTAAACATGTCATTTGATTTTTTGATGTTCCTCTCTTACTCTCTATCTGTTTTCTTGTAACGCTTTCATTTGGTGGCAGTTTTTCCTTGAGTCCCCAAAGATTTATTTCAGGAGTTGCCTTGAGCTTATTTTTCCCCCCCTCCTTGTGTTTTGAAATGTTTGACATGTGACCCAGTTCTTCCCATGTGTGAGTGGAGCAGGGGCTGGTCCTGTTCTCACCCCAGCCTTATTTAAGGATTTCATCATGCAGAGCACATTTTCTTGCCTTCAGGATCCCCGTGGATTCAATCAGAGAACAAATTTTTAAAAGCAAACGAGGAGAAAAACCCACGGTGATATTTCAGATTGTGGATGTGGTTTGTGGGGCTTTGGAGATGTTTCAAAAAAAAAAAAATTAAAAAATAAAAAAGGGAATCCTGGGAGATCAGGAAACTATAAAGTCTGTGTTTCCATGTTCCTCCTCTGGTTTTCCTGTTCATGGAACACTTTCCAAAAAGCCATGATTAATGGTCAGATTTTCAAATGATCTGATGTGGATTTTCCTTTAAAATTACTTTGGAAATATTTTCAGGAGGTTTTATAAGTGAGTGAGTGTTTCTTGAGTGAAACACTGAAGTGAAGCTGAGGGTTGGAGAAGGTCCTTCCACAGGAACCCTCCAAACCCTGGGGAGGTGCCAGGGCTTCCTGACCTTGGAGATGGGTTGTGTGGTCAGAAAGTCCCTGCCTCAAACATGAAAAATTCATCTTTAATTCTCCTTTTAAACGTGTCTCAGCTCATTTTTGGTGAAATTAAACAGATCTGATTTTTATTTGATTTCCTTATCACCTGTGTCTGCTCCAATTTTCAGCCAAGCACCACAGATTTTGTTTCAACATCTGAAATTCATGGAAAACTACTCCATGTGTACAAAATGCTTATCTGGGTCCATCAGGCCCATTACATACCAGTGAGTGTAATAAGTTTGAGCAGAATTTTATTCTTGGGCTTGTGACTGCAGCTTCCAACTGTTTGCTACTAAATAGCTCCTTTGGAAATAAATTCATAATTATGTTCAGTGTCTGAATATGAAAGCTGTGTGGGGGTGAGAGATTTTCCAGGTTGGCTTAGGCAGCCTAAGCTGATATTTTTCAGCAGTTTTTCTTGCAGCAGAAGAAGATATTTAGATAAGGCCAATATATAACCTCCATATTATCTCAAATAGTGTTTCCAGGTCTATTCCTATCAAGGATGACTTAAGGGACAAGTGATGTTCAGCTGCATTAACATAGCAGATGGAGTATTATTCCAGCCTGGATGGCAGGAGAACATAGAGCTGCTACCTCCAGACTCAGCAGATGTCAATTTATATTAACAAGCAGCGCCAACACACAATATATTTTATTTTCCTTGTAACCTGTCTCCATTACAAAACATCTGCATACATTACAGCCCATTCCAGATGTTTAAAATTAATGCTGTAGCAAACAGCTCACACTTTGCCTTTCACTGATAATTTTTTTTTTTTATTTTTTTGTCAGCATAAAAATTAGGTCTGATAAAAAGCCGGCAAAGCTCCTGATGGTTTTCAGCGTGTTTGGGGGGAAGTCTATTACACTATCAATTCCAGTCCCATGGTGTGCTGAAAGGAGCAATAAGACAAGACTGCTTGTCACATATTTATGAGCTTCTGAACCTTGCCTGTCCCTTTTGTTATCCCTTCCCTTGGCAGTGCAGCGAGAGGCTGAACCTTGAATTAATGCAAAAAAGATGAGGAGCTGCTTTCTGGTACATCCGTCCCGGGTACTTGGCAGTTTGTAAATGTCACCACTGGAAACAGGGAAAAGAAGTTGTGTAGTTGTAAGGCATCGAGTCTGTCACTGTCACAGGCTTCCCAGGCAATGGATTGAACAGTAATGAGCAGCAGATAAAGGACATTAAGATTAAAGGAACTTATATTTTCTTCCTTATCTTCACAACAATCTGCCGATGGGTTTCCTCGGGGCTCGGTGTTGAATCTCCCCCACACAATCAGCTGTAAATCCTGGAGTCTGCTTGGCCTGGAAATGGCCTTTCATGTAAATAGGCTGGGCCTGAAGAATGGCTGGAAAATTATTCCAGGAGTAATTACAGCGATTGATCTGGAGATGCTTTGTGGCATCTTTCATTTTTTGAGGCCTTTTTGTGTCTTATTGGACCTTCTGGAGGAACTGTGCACCTAATTATGAAGAGTATTTGGGAAGGGAGGGGAACACTCATGGATTTCACATGGAATCTCAGAATGGTTTGGGTTGGAAGGGACCCCAAAGCTCATCTCATTCCAACCCTCTGGGCAGGGACACCTCCCACTAGAGCAGGTTGCTCCAAGCTCCATCCAACCTGGCCTTGGACACTTCCAGATATGTGTTTATATACCCATGTGTGTATATTTTGTTTAGGGGTTGGAACTGGATGATTTTTAAGGTCCCTTCCAACCCAAACCATTCTGGGATTCTATGATTTATATATATATATATATATGTATATTCCTATATGCATTTAGCTATATAGTGTCTTATCTCTAATACTCAAATATCTCAAATCCTCAAATATCTCAAGTACTCAAATAGCACAAAGCTGCCATTGCTAAATGAGATGTTCAATTCAGCTGCTCAGGTGTTCTTCATGTCCAAATTTAGTTCTGGTCCAAATGAATTTGGCTTTTCCTGACCTAAGGGAGGACGCTTGTGCCTTCCCCCAGAGACAGACTGGCAGAACATTCCCATGTAGGCCAGGAAAAGAAATATATCTTTGTTTAATTTAGTGTGACTTGATTGTTGACTCAATTACAGGTCAGCAGCACACCCAGAAAAGCCATATAAATCTTCTTTCTCTGCCATGGGAGGGAGAATAGAGATGGACACCAGAGTATATTATTGTTCATTCTCCTTGGGAATCAATAGGAATCTATATTTTATAAATGGGTCTACTAAACACAAGAGAAAATTCATGGAGTGGAGATAGAGGGAGGGAGAGAATGAAAAGGCAGCTAATTCCTTTCAAACAACTGATGATTATCAGCATCCTTGAGACATAAGACCATTGAAGGCCCATACAAGAGAAGACAAGGCTCCTGCATTTATTTTCCAGGATGATTGCATTAGTTATGCAGAGAATCAGGCCTGATCCTGTTATTTCTGGAGCACCCTCAGCTCTAAATGGCTCTTATCACCTCCAGGTACAAAGCCTGTTTCTTGTTCAGCCCCTATTAATAGTCAGGGGAGTCTTCAGTGACTTCAGTGAGAACTTGATCAGGTCTGTGATGTTAATAAGCAATTAAATGTGGCATAAATAAGTACACAGAAAGAGGAGCATGGCATAGAAATAAAACCCCAAACACTTCAGGGAAGGGGACAGGGAGGATGCTTTGCAGGTAATCTTGATGGGAGTAAGATTTAGTGGGATTTGGAAGGAACAGGTGAATTTTAGGGCTGAAGAGAAGCTGTCAGGGAAGGGGGGGAGGAGGAAATGAACAGATTTATGGAGGAAAAAGAGTGATGATGAAAAAGAAGCAGAGGAATAAAAGGTGAAGGGGAGGGAAATGGCAAGTTGAAACAAAAATCAAATCAGGCAACGAATCAAGCTCAGAGCAAAGTGGAAACCCATCAGAAATAACATTTACTGATGTAGCTCTTGCCCTGTGTGGAGGCAGGGATCTGTTTTACTTACTGAGACTCAAAACACACTTCTCTACATTCTTGAAGGGTTTTTCCTCTTCTCTGCTGTTGCAATCTTTCTTCTGCCACCCTCTAAGGGTGTTGGGGGACTCTCTCTGTTCCACAGAGATCCCTCCACAAAGTTGTGTGGAGCCTCCTTTCCTTCCTCCCTTCCCCAAGGGAGCCCCACTCAGCCAAACCTCTCCCTCCATCGCTCACACCCCTCCCATTTCTTGAGGGGGATAAAAAGAAATAATAGAATCATTGTGCATAAAACTGTAGCTCAATTTCCATAAAAAATAGAATTAGTGAACGATGGAAATGAGAAATATTAGCCCCTAACTCCACATGCTTCATCAAAACCCAGCCCTGCAACATGACAGCAGCCATCAGTAATTGCCAAAACACCAGCTTTCTTTATGGATGTGGGGGAGAGAAATGCACCACTACAAATTCCAATTATGGATAAACTATCTGACTTAGGGAGAGAGCTGCTGCCTGTCGTTTTTGGTGGCAGAAAGTCCATAATGTTCATAGTTTTATCATAGAATCACAGAATTATTTGGGTGGGAAGGGACCTCAAAGCTCATCTTGTTCCACCCCCTGCCATGGGCAGGGACACCTTCCACTAGCCCAGGTTGCTCCAAGCCCCGTCCAACCTGGCCTTGGACACTTCCAGGGATGAGGCAGCCACAGCTTCTCTGGGCAACCTGTGCCAGGGCCTCACCACCCTCCCAGGGAAGGATTTATTCCTCATATCCAATCTAAACTACTCTCTGTCAGTTCAAAGCCATTCCTTGTCCTGTCACTCCAGGCCAATCCATGGTCTCTCTCCATCTTTCCTGTCACCCCTTCAGGTACTTGAAAGGCACAATTAGGTCACCCTGAAGCTTCTCTTCTCCTACAAATGCAGAGAAGTCTTCAATCCACCATGGAGAAGGTGGTTCTGAACCAGGTGGATGAACACCTGCCTGTCTCCTGGCACAGACCTGTAACCTGGAGCATTACAAAGACTCTAATTAAATCAGTTCTTTAGTTTTGATGAGGTCAGACCTGCCTGCCTCCTGAGCTCACATGGATTAAGATTTTAAGGGCTGCAGGAATAATATTAGGGACACACTGGGCAGCCTGGGACAGACAGGATCTTTTCCACCAGCCTTCTCTACTTATTAGTTTTCACAATCCAGCTCTGTGGAAAAAAAAAAAGACTGGGATCAAAATCAGCTCAATAAAACAATCACTGTAAAAAAAGCTGAAGTGTAAGTGTCAAGGTCTTTTTATGAGCTTGTTAAGTCTCTGACAAGTTGCAGAACAAGAACCTGAGCTCCTGATTTCTGTATTTTTGTGTGGTTTTAGACAACTCCAGTGCTCCCCGTGCTGTAGTTCAGCCTTTCCAGGCAGCAAAGTCAAGCAGGGGTGGGAGAGGATGTGCTGCTGGGACTCCAAGCTGGGAATGACCTGGGAGGGGGTTTGTTCTCTCTGTACCCCCTCCTGGGCACTGCAGGTGCCATGAGGGCATCTAGGAGGTTGTAAAGGAGGTGGCTTGGAGGGCATCATCTGTGAGGTTTGGGGGTGGGAAACTGGATCTGGCTGACTTCTGTCAGCCTGTTTTAAAAGCAGGAAAAGCAAGAGCAGCAGCTCCTCAAACCTCCCAGTGGGTTTCAGGCAAGAGTCACTACAAAACATGGTAAATCCACTCCTGACACAGCAACGGGAGGCTCAGTTTGACCTTCTCAACTGTTACTGGGTGTGTTTGACCAGCACAATATAGATTATTTTGTTTACAGCATGATAGGAACATTTGTCAGGCTGAATTCTGCAGTGTGTTTGCAATAGCTCTGCTGTGGATCACTGAAACAATCCATTAGCACGTGAATGATAATGGATGGCTTTAATCAGGGAGAGAAGGTATTTATTTGAGATTTTCTCCCAGTGTAGCCCATTAGTAACCCTGTTTAATTACAAAGGCCAGGGTGGTCACAGCCATGTGAAAAATCCAAGGTATTCTCCTGCCTCTGCCACGAAGTTAGAAAGTTTGCAAAGACAAATGATCCTGTTCTCTCCATGCATCAGTTTATTCAGCTGGATAATGGCAGTATTAAATCCACTGTAGAGGACAGAGATTAATAGAGCAGAATTCCTCCTGCACCATGAAGGTGGTGGAAGGGTAAGATTGCTAATCCTTGGGAAATATCGGGCAGCAACACAGAACGTGCATTCCTGGTGCTGCAGGGCACATGCAGTGCCCTGTATTTGGGAATCCAACTTGGCAAAGAAGCAGATGGACAAGGAGGAGCAAAGAGGAGCTCCTTGGAAAGCCAAGGAAACCTTGGCCTTCATTAGAGGGTCTCAGTGATGGGAACGGATTATCTCCGAGATACCACTGAAACCTCCTCTTAAAGGGATCCAAGTCTTTAATCATTATCCTGAAAGCACAAAGCAGCTCCAGACACACACAGGCCTCGTTGAAAGACTTGTCAAGACTCAAACAGTAATTCACAAATTCACTAAAATTCCCTGCTCCACTGAGCAATGTGACAGCTCTGCCGACCGCAGTAACATTTCTATTCAAACTGGCTTTGGTGCTGAAGCTATAAATATCCCTGCAATATTTCCTGCTTCAGAACATAAAGACAACTTTACAGTGCTGATAAAATAGAAATTACTTTCTCTTGGAGGTCTAGCTGGAATTTTAATGTCTGTTTTGCAATAAAGCAGCTCCTCCACAATTCGATTTGAGGGAAAGAAAACAAACGGTCTAATTTAGTTACAGTAATGACTCCCCTTGTATTGTTGGCCACAGCTGAGGCTGTGGTTGCAGGGCTGTTGTGGTGAGCACAGAGATGATTTTTACAGCTATATGACTTCTTTTTATCCTTTAAATGTATATATGGCAGTGCTTAATTACAGGTATGGAAAAACAAGGGCCCAGAAAGTAAAAGGTCATTAAAGTTTACAACCTCTAGCAGCGTTTCTGTAAAAATTACTTGTCACAGCTGTAAAGCTGGTGAGCAAAGATGACCTGGATTAAAAAGGGTTCTTCAATTGAAAAGAGAAATTGGAACTATTGGGCTCATCAGTGTTGCCTTTAATTATCCATAAATGTCACCCTGGGTCTTGTTAGTTCCTTCAAAGGAAAAGGAAAAAAAAACCCACTTCATTTTCTCCAGAGTTCCCCTTTGCATTTGTTGGCTGATGATGATGAGGTGGGGAGGAGACCTGGAGCAGTTAAATGGGGAAGGGAGTGAGAAATAATGATTCTCCATTTGCATTATGGCTGAGGCAGATTGTCCTGAGCACAGGGGATGGTAAATGGTCTGAGACACTACAGGGAGTGAGGTTCCAGCCAGGTTGGACAGGACTTGGAGCAACATGGGCTGGTGGGAGGTGTCCCTGCCCATGGCAGGGGGTGGGATGAGACAATCATCAAGGTCCCTTCCAACCCAAACCAGTCTGTGACTATATATTCACTGACCATATATATATATAATTATATATTGAATATAACCAAATGCTCTTCCTGCAGGGGCCACCCTGTGGAATATTTCCCACCCACTGTGCCAAGGTGGCCCCTGATTTGGTAGAAATGATTCCAGCAAAGGTGCAGAGCAGTTGCAGTAGGATGAAGCTGTGTGTGAAGTGGCAGAGGAGGGGCAGCCTGTCAGAGACCAGCAACACTGAGCATTTTGTTTCCCCTTCTCTTCCTTGCTGGGTTTGTTTGCTTGTGGTTCAGGCTGCAGCTCTCTGTGCGTGCCTGTGAAATACCTCCCATGCTTCCGTATAAATAAATAATAACTATTTAGAATCTTTTAAAAGATACATAAGTGTATTTCTTTTCAGAGCTAAAGTCAATGGAAACCTCAGTGTTTTCCATTTCAACGACAAAACAGTGGCAGAACAGCTGTGTGGGACCCAAATGAAATAAGCTTCAAGTGTTAGACACTATTTCTTTTAAAGAATTGGGATTTATAGTGCTGCAATGAATGCTGATTTATAGATATTTTAAAGAAAATAAATCCCTGTAGATATTTTTTTATTTCAATAGGAATGTGTAATGATGGCTTTTCACTGCTTTGGAATAATATTACACCAGGCAACCTCTGCAGAGTTGTGTTTCTCATGCTGAAAGTTGTGGGGTCACAGAGCAGGGAAAATCAGGAAGATTTTACAAAAATGTGGTGAACAGGCTTCTGTTCCCAAAGAGCCTTTGCTGAAGCCCAACACATAAGTGGTTGTGGGGAAGAACAATATAAATCAGCTACATAACCCTGATAATATTTTATAATGGATTTTATAATAAATTCTATTTTATCATTTACAACACATTATTTTATAATAATATATTTTATAATAAATTAGAAAATGTAACCCATGAAGATGGATTTTTCTCTGTAGTGGACTTGCTGATGGCTCTGCCTTACAGACATAACACTGGTGGATGGGTTTTGCTCTGGAATGCTTTAAACCACCAAAACAAATATTAAACTGTGAAAGAAGCATTTTTCTATTGAAGAAATATCACACAAAATCTGGCACAGTAGTTATTTTGTAAGGGAAAAGCTTTTATTCTAGAGGATAAATGAGATTTATAGAGTCCTTTGGAGGAGCCATCCTTCTTTGGCTTTCATAGCCCTTAAAATGCTTCCCAGGGTCCCATCAGTGGTAACTAAAACCAACCAGAGGTCTGTAAGTACATTTAAATTTTCCTAAATGGGCACCTGAACCTCCACTGGAAAAAGTTGAAGCATCTGTAGATCAAGAAGATTTCCAGTAATGTCTGATAGAGAGGAGAAAACAGCCACCAAAAGTTGATTAGCTTTTTAGGGGTCATCCCAAAACAATGCCAGAGTAGGACCTTATCCTTATCCTTATCCTGTTAAATCATGTCAGCCTTAGAAAGACAAATATATTTGTCTTTAAAAATCTGTCTTGGTCACTCCTTGGCAAACTGGTGCATCACTCACAGGCTGGACTTGCAAGTACTGAAGAGCACCCAAGGAGTAGGAGTGAATCCTGGTTTTTCCTGCCAGTTCTGTGTAATATGGATGTGCCAGGCTATCCACCCAAAATTGCATTTAGATTACATTACATTATACAGTAAGTGGCAAATCATCACTGCTTCCTTTGACATTCAGTGTAATAACATTAACCATGATGAATTTCCCTTTACTATTCATGTGGCCTCCATACATTATTCCAGCTGAATTCCATTGTAATGCAGCATTAATTAATGTCTGCTGCTTATCGAGTGGGACCCATTTCTACCTTCCATCCCACTCTTTAATTCTTGAGGAATTACACACAGAAATCCTGCAAAGACTCTCACTTCTACCAGGAAACCTTCACAGGATGGAAGGAGTCAAATTTTGATGCCGATGCCACCCCAGTCTTGTGTCATACAAAGAGCTGCTTCTTTTGAGTTTAGCAGTGAAATGAGGCTTGCTGAGGAGCTGAGGGCGTTTTTGAGTGACTCTGCAGATTAATTTCCTTATTAATACCCTCTCCACAACCTTCCAAGTACGACTTCATCTTTGTGCCCCCTCAGAGACACTGGTTTATGGCATGTGGTTGAAAAACCACGAAAACCACCGGCGTGGCTGAAATAAAACTCAAAGGGGCAGCTCAAACTGTTCTTGAGGCTCAGTTTTCAGAAAAACCACACAGAAATGTTGTGAGGGGGAAGCAGAAGAGCCCACCTGAGGCTCTGGATTGAAGAGGGTCTCCCTGCCGGGTGGGCTCAGGCGCAATCACCAAACCACAAATGGGAAATTCCTGCCCTGCGCTTCAAAGTCACGAGAGATTCAAAGCTCAGCTGATTGAAGCTCTCCTGCCCAGCTGTAGCGGGCAAGAAGCCGTGTCCTCCTTGGAATATGTCGGGTACAGCTTAATTGAGAGGTTTTAATTAGGTCCTGCTCCTCTGAGCCGTCCTTACCACAAGGTGTCATCCTTCCGACAGGGAGGGACGTGGCGCTTGTCACCTCCTCTGTCTTCTCCGGGAATCCCAAGCCTGGACTTCATATTTCTGTCGTGTCATCCAGCCTTGAAGGACCTCTACGGTCACTCCAGAGTGATTTATGGCGGCAGCTGTTCTCCAGAAAACAGGGAAGTGAAGCTGTTTTCTCCCAGTGACTGATTCCCTGCCAGACTTGAGGACTCGTGACACTGAGACAAGTGTTTTTCCTCTCTGAGGAGCAAACAACAGATCCCTCCCAGCAGAGTGCAAGAGTTAAACCACGCAAATGACTCTAATAAGCATAATTTAAACCCTTGGTTTTCTTTTTATGGCAGTTTCATATTCGGTGTTTTATATTCCAATTTTCCACCTTTTAGTCTTGCTTCTTCCTTTTTCTTGCTGCAAAGCCCTATCACAAATGGGAGGGCAATTACTAGGCAAGCATGTAGTGCTTTAATTGAAACACTTATAGGTGTACACTTAAAAACTATAAAGACTTTTATGGAATTGCAATGCCTTAATAGGCTCTTGTGTATGTACATTGTAATCCAATTCTGTACTCTTGGAGCATTGCTGGGGGAAGGTGTTAATTTATGGTTCCAATGAGCAATAAAGCAATAATAGTAATCTAAGGGTGCAATATCCCTTGTTTAGGGGGCATTTACAGTTATGTATTAAAACTATAAATATATCGGGATGTTGCACAACTGATCTCTATAAAATGAGAGATAAGATCTCTTCCCTTGAAAATGTGGGGTTTTCCAGCAGAAAAGCAGCCACCTGCTCGTGGCTCCTATCAAATCCCAGCGCTCAGCAGGGACCAGGGACCATGTCTGAGGAGGATTTAAGTGACCACCTTCCCCCTCCTTCAGGTGAATTTGTTACTAAGGCAGGAAAGCAAGAGGCAACTTTATTTTAGTAATTAACCTAGTTCCTAAGCACACTTCCAGGGCTGGAATGCAGCACATCCAGGATCATTTACTGCCTGCTTTTGGTAATGATTCCTTTATTTTCCCTGTATCAGTCATGTCCCAAGTCTAAACTTGGGTTTCAGTCGTTCCTGTGTTGCTGCTCTTGTTTCTCTGGGATCCCAAGCCCTGCTGCTGTTGGGATCAGCCCAAGCCCAGGCTGTATCCCATGGATCCCAACTGGCTCTTGCTCAGGAGGAAGCAGGTTGTGTGTCTGAGTGGTTGTTGCCAGAGATCCAAGGAGTGTCCTGCAGTAACAAAACAAGTAGGAATCACCGTGGTCAGTATTAACCTGAGTTATCATTGTGGGGGAACTGCTCTTCAGGCAATCCCCCAGCAGTTTATTTCCCTTATCCCACTGAAATCCATGAGAACTTGGCATCTTCCCCCCTTGCTGTTCTTTGTGTCTCCCAACCACATGATCTGGGCATCAAGTAGCTTATGAGAATCAGCTCTGGAGACATTTTTTCCTGTAGGGATTTACCTGTCCAGGTATTAAAACCCCTGGTCTGCTTTTGTGGTAGCTCTGGGCAGGGACTGCGGGACTGGGACACATCCAGGTGTGTCCCAACCCCATTTTACCTCAGCAGCTGGAAGCCAGGAACATTTCCTAGGACACTGGTTGACAGACTTCAGTAAAAACACTTCATTTTAAACAAGTCAGAATAAGAGTGGGTGACAGGAAGGGATAATTACCCTGTCTGCACCAGGTCTCTGGGCAGACACAGTGACATTTCAGAAATCCAAATGGCTTTGTTGTGTTATGATTGGGAAAAGAATGGAGGGCAGAGCCCCTGACATTACAGGCTGCCAGCAATTCCTCAGGGAAGGAAGGCAGAGTGTGTTTTGTACCCTCTGTCCCTGCAGGAATAAGCTACCTGGAGTAAACACTCTGCTTTTGGAGTGTGGTTTAATCACTGGAACTGGGAAAAAACTGGAAGGCAGAACTAACTGAGCTTGCACAAGTTTCTCTGGATTTTTCTCTTCTTCCCCATGTGAATATAAATTACATTGGTGGACTCTTGTAAACAGGTTTGCAACGCTCTGCTTTGGGGGTGTGTGTGGATGTTCCAATATTTACCTGGGTTATCTGAACATCTCATCAGGTAAATGCTTGGCCAGAGCCTGATTTACAGGAGGAAATGCACGTGCTGCACAAGGAATTGTGACAATAGTGAGCTGAGGGCAGAGGGTGCAAAATATGTGTAGGCAAGAAAGATGCAAATAACTAAACTTATCTCCCAGAATTATGGAATGGTTTGGTTTGGTATGGTTTGGTTTGGTTTGGTTTGGTTTGGTTTGGTTTGGTTTGGAAGGGACCTTAAAGACCATCTTATTCCACCACTCTGCCATGGGCAGGGACACCTTCCACTATTCCATCTTTCTTCAAGCCCCATCCAACCTCTTTTCTGTTTTCATCCTTGTAAATGAGGTTAAAATTATGTGTTTATTTTAAGTAAAGGTTGTGTGACTACAGATTGATTTTAATATTCAAACAGAGCTTTGAGACCTTCCAGAACAAAATTGTTTAGGAGCAAAGTTCTGCCCTCAGCAGTTTTTCCCCTCTCCCTCTTTCCTGATGAGGGCTGTAAGTTTTCCTTTCCCCTCTCCAGTGAGGCTGTCCCAGGAATCAAGTGCTCAGCTTGAATTTATAACCTGCAGTGCAAAAAGGTCCAAAGGAAATATGCCTCTTTAATAAATAAACCAAAAATCTGCACAATTATCTGGTACCTTCGTAACACATCTCCCTTGTTTTCCCATCTCATGAGTTTTAATGAATATATCCCTGACCTGGTTCACTTCTTCCTTGGAAAGGCTGGTGGTAGAAAGGTCCTTATCCTCCCTCCCAGGCCATGCCTATCCAGATCCATAATTTTATCAGCAACCAGCTGCTTGGCACAAGCTTTGCCAACTCAGCAACTCTGTCTACTCTTCCCTTGAGGAAACGTTCACCTTATCACCAAAGAGAGACAGGGGGAAAAAAATTCCATCTGTTACAGCTCAGAGCAAGAAGCTCCATAATTGCATGGGTACCCAGGCTGCATATCAAATTTTTTTGTCTTAGGAAGCACTTAGGGAGTGTTCATTCTCCTTTTATTGTTGTTCTCTCTCTTGCAAGTGACTGTGTTTCATCTCCTGTGGGATACAGAGCGAGGATTTCTGAGCAAATTTGTGGTTTGAGGATGCCAGGGGGGTGTTTAGAACCACAAATGCAGCCTGGAAAATCTGTGTGCTGGCCCCAGGTCTGAGGGGAGACCTTCTGAGTCTTTACAACTCCTTGAAGGGAGGTTGGAGGAAGGTGGAGTTCAGGCTCTGCTCCCAGGGAACAAGGGACAGGAGGAGAGGGAACGGCCTCAAGCTGTGCCAGGGGAGGGTCAGGTTGGACATCAGGAGGAATTTCTCCCTGGAAAGGGTGATCAGGCATTAAAAGAGGCTTCCCAGGGAGATTTGGAGTCCCCACCCCTGGAGGTGTCCAAGGAAGGACTGGATGTGGCCCTCAGTGCTCTGCACTGGGGGACAAGGTGGGGATGGGGCACAGGGTGGACTTGATGGTCTTGGGGGTCTTTTCCAACCTCAGAGATTCTGGAATTCTGAGATGTGGGAATTCTGAGACAGCATAGGGCAGATGTCACTGTGTCCCTGGGATGTCTGAGCACTGAGCTCAGTTCTGGAATCCCAAGCAGGAATTCTGCGGGGTCTTGGCTTGGTGCAGCCTCTGGTGGCTTTGCAGCAGTTCAAAGGACAGATGTGCTCTCTGAGGGTTCGGTGTCATCTGTCTGCTTTCAAAACAAGCCACTCTCAGGCGATTAGGCCAAGCCACTCATTAGTCTGGGCTGTGGCACGACAGGAACACATCGCTGAAGTGCCTTGGGGGTCTCCCCCTGCCTCTGGAACACAGAGATGCTGCTGGAACACGGGGCATGCTGAGGACGCTGCGTCCCCGGGGACTGGCACTGCCTTTGTTGGGAGGTGTGAGGAATATTCCACGGCTTGAAAAACGTGCCTGGCAGTGACAGGCTGCCGGAGATCAATCTGATTAGCTTATCAAAGGGAAGATTAGAAAGCAACCTGATCGTGCTGTTTAAATATGTTCACAGGGAGAAAGCGCGAGGTACAAAGTATTTTTTAATCTAGCGGGGGAAGGTGTGACAGGAGCTGATGCCTGGAAGATTTAAAGAAATTATTCAAATGGTTAATCAGGAAAAATATGTAGCAGCTTTGAGCGAATCTTAGGGCACCACAATGAGAAAAAAATCCTCCTACTTGTGGTTGACAAAGAGTGAATTTTGCAGGAGTTCCTTGCGAAAAGGGTTTGGGCCAAATGTCTTTTGCCTCTCCACTGCTGGCTTCAGTTCTTTTGGTGTATTCAGACGTCAAATTGAATAGCAAGTGGTTCTGCTTTATTTGTTTTTATTGCTGTCAAAAGGGAAAAAAAAAAAGTCAAAGTAAACAGTGGGATATTTGCAACCTTCTTACATCAGGCAGATTGAATAAACTGGCTCACAGCTGATTGTTTTCCTTCAGATCAGTCACTGCATTTGTATTTATTTGATTTTACGGATGTAGTGCTGGGACTTTCGTGTTGTCTGGGATTGTTTTGGCAATCACAGGAACACAAACAGCGCTACCTGTGCTCAGCAGCAGCGCTGGGTCGCAGAATGCTGATCCTTGGGATACCAGAAATAACGGGATGAATGAGCCGTGCTACTCAGGGAATGCAGAGTCACTGGTTATAAACAACACTGAGCCTGATCCCCTCTGTCTGCTGATGCCAAGAGACATCCCTGAGCGGGAAGCAGGAGAGCTGGGGGTGAGGGTGGGAGTGGCAGGAGCAGGACTGGGCACCCCCAGGACCTGGGTGGATGAGGAGCCGCCCGGTCCGTGCTCACTTCACTTTCCAAGACTCCATCTTGTGCCCACTGATGGCAAAAACAAGTTCTCTGTTAACTTGAGCTCTGCTGTGTCTTTACTTCCCATCCAGGCATCCAGGCTTGGATGCTTTTTATCTCTCCCAGGCCTTGAATTTGCTAAACAATGCAAAAAGAGCAAAGTGAAGTGCCTGCAGCCTCCTGCCTCTCTGAATAAGTGTGGCACAGCCACGGTGTCGCCGGCAGTTACATCTTTTTGTTCCCCTTTTTTTTTTTATTTCCCTTTCAGTGTTATTGGCTTTCAGAGAACATGAGAGAGAAAATAGGGCAGACAGCACACACACCGTTATTCTGGAATATCGATGATTAGTCTGGCGCCATCTCAGGGAGTTGTACTTCCAGAAAAAGCCCCACACTTTTCTTCCCCAGTTTTCTTCAAAGACAAAATAAGTTGGAGCCGTGTGACATCGCTGATCAGAGGGAGGAGTGAAAAAAAAAGTAGTTGTTGGTGGTTTTCTTTCTTTTTTTTTTTTTCTTGCTTCACATACGCAAACAGGTTGTGGTTATTCCCTTTATGCAAGGGCAGACTAATTGCAAGAGCACTCATTAATTATGGATGATGTGCACAGTTTAGTTGCCAAAAAAATAATATTTTTGGATATTGTTCACCAGAATATCACTTTAACCTACTGTCACCATTATCTTGCACATTGTGGGATTTTAATGAACATATGGCACTACATTAGTTAATGCAAGCCCTTGTTTTCCCAACCTAAATTATTTTTTTCCACTCCCTGCAGCAGGTATTCTGTAAATATTTAAATGGATGGAAGGGAACCTGGAGCTGCTCCTCCTTTGCATTCTTATGCAAGTGAGTTCTGTCTGTCTGTGAATATAAAATACTGCCACAGACCTGGCTGAAGGGACCATTGCTAACCCTGCTGGAGGAGTCTGGCCTTCAATTAAATCACTGCAACTTCTAATGTGTCCTCAGCTAATTCCCAAGTCTCAGCAAGCAGAGAATCTGTTGATCTCTGAAATATCTTTAGACATCACACTTTAATATGAACGTCTTCAAAGGATTTGACTTTTTTTTTTTTCTCCCCTGCCATAACACATTGTTTTAAAGCTGATCTCACAATTGTATTGATTCATTTTTTTTTGGTTCTCTGCGTCAAAGCACTTCTTTAATCAAAAGTAAATTATGTAAAGGCCATTAGGGTCAGCCCAGCCAGCAAAATGAAAACTGCAATACATCATTTATTTGTAAATGTCAGTGAAATCTGCAGATCAATACCCTCCCCCGGGTGGTTGATATTTATTATTTTATATAAATCCTGAGGCAGCTGCTGGGTTGGGGTGGCCCAGTAGGGCAGAGTGGGGCAGGGTCAGCTCTGAGGTCGAGTTGGGGGATCTGTCCCTGCTCCCTGGTCCAGCCACATGTGCCATGGCAGATCTGCTCTCCCCTGTTTGTGCCCCTCTGCCCATTCCAAGGATTCCACACCTGGCCCTTGGAGAAGGGCTGAGCACTCAGCTCTGGGTTGTATTTTACTTGGTTGATTTTCATCTGTGTTCAAGCGGCGGCCAAATCTTGATTTTCCAGGTCACCACCAGCTTTCCCACCTCACATCCCACAATCCTGACCCCAAACACCAACATCTCCAGCTAAAACGTGGGCTGGGAAAGGCTGAGGCAACTTCAGGCTTCCTAAACTCCATCTAGTGGCAAAAAAACTTGTTGCTTTGTGATGGTGGGAACCCTGGTGCGGCGGGATTGGAGATGATCTCAAGTCCTTCAGTGTCAACTGGAAACTTGACCTGATTACTCCTGAGCCCATCCAGAAACCAGGAGGAGTTGTTCTCCCAAGGGTTAAACCTGCTGTGCTGCTGTTCTACCTGATAACAAAGGTGTTAGGTGGTGTAATAAAGCAATTGTGGTGTAATAAAGCAATCCTGCTGTAGCTGCCTCGGGGGAATTCTGGCTGCCTGGTAAAACAGAAGCTTCTGTGGGTGTCAGAAGTATCTGTCCATCTTTTTATAGACTTCCATTGGCCCATGTGGGTCACTGTGCTATCTGAGCACTGTAAAAGGAAATGAAGGAGGATATAACACCAGATAGGATCTGAGCGCTGCTTTGACTCTTAAATATTCAAAAGAATTTCATGAGGGATGGGATTAAAATGGAGAGATTTTGCTGATGCTCTGTGGGAAGGATGTTTATAAGAAATAACAATGGGCTGTTCCTGCCCATGGAGGTGGTTGTTGGAGATGAGGCTGCACTGGAAGGGGGGCCCTGCTCAGGCCTTGGGGTTCTGTGCCCCACAGCTCCCTCTCTGCACCCAGTTCTGAGCCCAGGGGGCAGGAAAAGGGGCAGGGTGGAAAGCTGCTGGTTCCTTGTGGGTCAGATCATGTGAGGGTTTTCTTTTGGGCTGGGCTCTGGCAGAGGATCCACCCCAGATGCCAACCAAGAACTTGTGGGCTTTGGCTGGGCCTCGCTGTCAACACAAGATAAATTCAGATGCTGCAGCAAGTATGTGTGTTTGCTTCCCCATGCACAGACCAAGGGCTTTCCCACAGCCCAGAGGGAGGGAATGGTTCCAAACATCCCTGGCTGCCTCCTCACACTGTGCCAAGCAGGGAGGGTACCAAGGGAGGTGTTACAGCATTTAAAAACTTGACCTCAAAGCCCAGAGCAAGGAGCAGTGGGCAGGGACATCACCTTGGTGTGACCACAGGTTAACCTGCCCAGTGGCAGAATTCTGCAGGAGCTGCTGGTTATCCTGGTGTGTGGCACGAGGAGGAAGCAGGGATGGTCCCTGGGGGTGAGATGATGAGAGCTGGTGGCACAGTTTGGCATAAGGGGATCCCCCTGAGAGCCCAAAGGGACATTGGCTCGCGGGGCCAGAGGCGTGAGCGGATCTCACGTGAGGAGGGAAAGGATCCCTTGTGAATGTTTAAAGGGGGAGCACAAAGGGGGGGATGGAGCTCCAGGGCCGTGTCTGGAGGGGCAGGGAAGGGGGAGGTGCTGGTGTGACAGGCACACGCTGGGTAATTGCGGGTGTGGGTTAATGAGGGCAGATGTAGGAGGGGTCCTGGTGTTATAGTAAGAAAAAGGGACAAGGAGCTTTGCCTGGGGCAGGGAGAGGTGCTGGCTCCTTCCTGAAAGGATAACCTTTCTGGGCAGGTAGCAGGGAAAGGGGAATACTGGCCTGAAGGACTGATTTCAGTGCCCTGGCTCTCAGTTTAACCCTTTCCAGTGCTTGGGTCCAGACCCGGAGGTGTCCAAGCCTCGCAGGAGATCTCAGCATGGAAAAGCACAGACAGTGCTGGGATGGCACCAGTCAGAGAGTGAGGGAGGGCATCAGGAAACCAACTTCCCATTCTGGCACCTTCCCTTCCAGGCAAGAAATACTTCCAGGAAGTAACTCCTGGGGGTAGGGAGCGCTGTGTCCAATCCTCCTACACCATCAAGTGCTTCCCGAAATCCAGTCGCTCCAGCCATGGGTGGCTCCTGGTATTCCCCAAATCCCCTGTCAGAATGAGTGGGAAATCATGGGTGGGTATTTTGAGGGGAAAAAGAAAACAACAGAAAAACCCACACAACTTTGCATTACATTTAGGAAATCATGGTGCATTTTTCTCTTGATCAGCTTTGCAATCAGCGGATTTCACTGAGTGTGACAGCCACGAACCACAGTGTCAACCCTGCACTTCTGGGGTAAGAAAGTCCTGTGTGTTCACAAAACAAAATTCTGCAAGGCTGTTGCCTGTCCTGCTGAAACAGAGAAAGGGAAAGGAAAGAGGGTTAAAAGCCTAAAACTGTGATTCCACTTGGGGTAAAGCGTCAAGAGCTTCTATGAAGTTATCATTTAAAGAAAAAAATAAAGATTTGAGAACAGCTTGGCCTGGAACAATGTTTCAGGCATGGCTAGCTGTTAAAAATAAGCTAATTCAGAAGAGCCACATTTAAATAAATATAATGCAAAGACATAATGGCACAGATAATAGTTTTGAATGGGGAATTCTAATGACTTCGAGGGCATTTTACAGGGCAATTAATACACATGAAAATGCTGCTCTATTCAACTGTTGGAAAGAAAGGAAAATAAAATAAAATAAAGCGGGCAGAGAGAGAAAGGGAGATGGTTGTGACTGGTAAAAATAGGGTTTGATTTTCTTTTCAATAGGATCACTGCTTACAAACATAATAAAAGGAAAAATAAGCATGTCAGGTTCTATAATGTGGCTTGTGAAATCCCGAATGATTAGTTTCTAAAGAGGGGCAATTAGGAGCCTTTTGCATATGCATGTGACTTCTGTGGAACGGGGCTTTCTCTGCTCCCTTCTTCTCTCCCTCTTCATCAACAGGCTAAAAATACATTTCCCCCATTAAACCTCCGGCATCATCCCACTGGATTCGGGAAGGGGGATCGCGGGCTCTGGGAAGGGATGAGGAAGGTTTAGGAGGTGTCGCTCTGGAGGGGAACAGCGGCTCTTTTTGGGGGGTCAGGGTCAGCCCCGGGGCCCGCAGGGAGGGTCTTGCACAGGGCTGGGGGTTTGCTGGGGATTTGCTGCCAGGTGGGAGCTGGGAGCTGCCAGGGAGAGGCTGTTTCTAAAAATGCGAACTCCTCGTGAGAGGAGCTCGGGGGGGAATCGCTCTGGGGGAAACCCCAGCGCTTATTCATCGGGAATGGGAACCTTCTCCTCACCACTGAGCGCTCGGGCTCTCCCCCCAGACGGGGGTAGGAGTAGGACAGCAGCAGCTTTAGGATTTAATTGATATCGTGGCGTTCAGTCAGAGGTTGGACTCGATAACCTTGGAGGTCTTTTCCCACATTAACGATTCTATAATTCCGAGTGCTGCTCTCAAAAAGGCTTCCAAATTAATCTTTGGCTTCAAAATTCACCTTTCCCTAGATTTTCTAGCATTTTCCCGATGTGGCTCCATGGATCAGAGGAGGGAAGGGTGTCCTGTCCCCTCCAGTTTGCCCGTCACGAGCTGCTAAACCTGCAGCAGGGATGGCTGGGGGACAAGTTCCTGGCTCCCTGATGGAAGGCCAAGGGCTGATTCAGGCTCACAGTGGTCCCTGTGGACCTTGCAGTCCATAAACCTCCCCCTCCATCCATCTGCACCAGGAGTGAGCTGCCCCTGTCCTTGAAAAAGAGCCTGTCCAGATCTTTAGCTGCATTTTTTAAATGTATAAATAAATATTACATATGCTAACAGATGGTTCATTAGCCAGTTGTTATGGCAATCAGCATTTCAGCCAATTAAAATCCTTTTTCCTAGCTTTAAAAATGTCAGTGACAGGGACATTTAAATGCCCAGAGAACAAACAGCCCCTCTGTAGCAAGGCACTAAAACAAAAGGCGTTTTCTGCAAGTTTATAGAGAAAGGATGTGAAGAAATAAAGCAGGAGTTGTAAATCCTTTGTGCTGAAGAAGTGAAAAGGTGCTGTGTGTGAATTAGTGGGAGAGGTGTTGGGCATCTTGTCAGTCAAATTATCTGGAGTTTTGGGTGATCAGCTGGGAACCCAGGAGGTACATCCAGGCATTCTGAGTCTCCCACGGGGTTTGCCTGCAGAAGTGATACAGCAAGAATTATTTGGGGAGGGCTCAGAGTTCAGCACCCACAGGCAGGGTTTGACTTTCCCTCCCTGTGCACTGGAATTCCTAAGCTCGTTTTCCAGGCTGACTGGAATGGCAGAGTCTGGCATCCCTTGGCAATGCTGCCCAGCTGTGCCTGGAGGATGCTCAGGCCTCACAGGCTGCTTTTCAGGCAGAAGCTCTGAGTGTCCAGGCCAGAGGTGATGATAAACCAGAGGAATTTAAATTAGTCTTGGAAGCACACCAGGATACCCAGCGATAGTGGAATGTGGGGCAGACACAGGGGGAGGAATGGATGAAGATCCACTTTCTCATTTCTGGTGTTTTCAGGGCTTCATGTGCTTCAAATAGCAAATAACTCTTCAGGTCCTAAAAATTCCTTCCAACCACCTTTTCCATGGGTTGGTTTTGCATCTGTGTCTTGTCAGTGCTTGGCCTCTCCAGCTTGGGGCTCTGTATGCAAGAATAAAATAATGGCATGGGAAGGCAAGACCTTTTCATCCCAAATTAGTGTTGTAGCAGGACACTCCCTGGAGTGGGGAGAAAGCCTGGCCTGAGAAAGCATCCTCTGCCTGCAGGTATCAGGTTGTCCATACCCTTGTGTATGGATGGATGGAGGCAAAATCCTTCAAACTTCTTGATCAGAGAGGGTAAACCAGGGTTTTTACACCCCCTCAACCCCCCTCCTGCCACATTCCAGGGGCTTCTGCTGCTTTGGCAGCCAACACAGAGCAGGAGCCTGGATTTGATGAGTCACAGGCTTAACAGGGTCGAGTCTCTTTTTCTAATCTCTGCTGTCTTTTTTGCAACCGTTTAGAGGAGCAAAAAATAGCTCCCACAGACAATCAGAACAGATTATTTTAATGAGAGCTCAAAAATGAGAAACAAATGGCTCAAATTGAGCCTTCAAACATTTCCCCGTGCGTCTGCACGGAGCCGCGCGATGCCTGAATCAGCAGGTCTGCGGCACGAGACGCCGCTGTCAGGAGTTTAGTTTTCAACCCCCTTGGTTTTTTTATCCCAGTAGCTGAGCTGAACATCCCAAGTGAAAGCTGCATGCTATCAGCAGCTCCATTTTCTGCTTGTAATTGTCTTTTATCTGCTGGAGTCGGCAGTGCCCAGCTCACATCTGCTCCTCGCTCGCTCGGTGCGAGCGCCAGAGAGACAAACAATCATTTTCCCCGTATGTGCTCCAACAGGCACAGGTAGGATGAAGCTAAAACCTTTCAAAGCTCTTTCCATCCTCTCTGGGTTATATCCATCTTTTTGATGGCCACTGTTGGCTTATTCTGAATTATTTTTTTCCGTGCTGTAAATAGAAAGTACATGTTCAGTGCATCCATCACAGACTGGTTTGGGGTGGAAGGGACCTTAAAGGTCACCTCGTTCCACCTCCTGCCATGGGCAGGGACACTTTCCACTAGTCCAGGCTGCTCCAATCTCTGTCCAACCTGGCCTTGGACACTTCCAGGGATGGGGCAGCCACAGCTTCTCTGGGCAAACTGTGCCAGGGCCTCCCCACCCTCACAGGGAAGAATTTCTTCCTGAAGATGAAGATTTAGACACAGATTAAATCAGAACTGCATCAGACTGTTTTGTTTGCCCAGAAAGGTTGTTTACTTGCTTCAGAGGGCCCATAACACACCAGCACCCTCTGCTCTCACTCTGATGTGCCCCAGAAGTGGATTCTGCAGCACAGGTAGAAGCTTTAAAAATCATTCTGGCACATCATCATGTCTTTGTGTTATCCAGAGAACTCCCTCTGACCCACAAAGATATTTTTCCCTTCCTTTTATTTCTTGCATCCCTTTTAGTTTGTGATGGCAGGTCCAAAAGCTTTAAAGCTTCTTCTCGATGGGCATAAAAATATCATGAGTACTTGTTTAAACATCAGAAAGGTATTAGCTCAATTTTGCACTTCAATGCTACCAAGAATGTTTAGGCCCATTGGGCATGAATTTAATTTTCTTACAGGCTGCAGAGAGGAGAAAAATCAGCCTCCCTATCTTAGCATTAACTGCTTCTCCCTGTGACAACTCAAAGCTTCACCTTTCCCGTGCTCCAGGCTGCAAATGGCATTAAAATGATGTTCTGAGCAGGCAGATGCCCCCAAATCTCTGCCCTGAGCTGTCCTGCCCCCCTTGCTCACCACTTGCACATCTGCCCCGTGGTCCCTCCACGACAACAACCCCCAGGCAAAGCTTCATTCAGCAGGAGAAACAGCAGCACTGCAGTGGGGTCACAATAACCACATAATTCATCTGAACCCCACCACGCTCCCTGTGGCAGGAGAAGATCCTGCCTCACTCCATTAGCAACGAGCCACCGGGTGTAAAGGCATAAAATCAGATTGGTGATTTTTAATAGTGAATTCATGACGCATTTTGGTGACCCATAAAAAAGCAGCAATTTTTTTGGGTGTTTTTCACTCATTGCCAGCTCAGAGCCCCAGATGCCTCAACCTGTGTGTGCACAAGTGATGTCAGGCTCTGAAGGCATCGGGACAGCAACTCCTTCTTTCTCAAGGATACGGGAATGTCAATAGTCCTTGTCACACGTGGGGGAAAAATTGCCTTTTAATGGTCAATAGTAATAACCAGTCTGTTTAAAGTTTCATGAACAAGTTATATACAATCTATGGGCTATGAATTATGCACATCCCCCTGCAATGGCTGCGAGGTAGGAAATGGTCCCAGTCCCTCTGTCCCAGCCACCTTTGCCTCTCCTGGGCTTTGCTGCAGCTCCTGCACTGGTGGCCCTGGTGCATCTCCCTGGCACCTCCCCTGGCTCTTTGCAGGGTCTCATTCCCAGCTCAACTTCAGTTCAGGGCACATGTTCAGCTGGGGAGGGTCAAATCAGTGCTGGAGGCTTCTGCCCCTCCCCTACACATTTGATTTGAGTTCATGAGGATGGGTTTGATAGGTACCAACGGGAGCCTGTGGAAAACACAAGCCCTTTAGGGCAGTGGTGGCTGTGGTAACAGCAATATCTCTGAGGCAGGCAGTAATTCTAATAAATATATGCAGTGTTTGGGTCATTTTCTACATTTATGTGCTCTAAAAAAGTTCTTCTCTTCCACTTGCTTCTTACCCACAAATAGAAGTGCAAGGCCACAAAAGGATTTGGGATTTTAAAGGAATTTCCAGCTCTGAATGTGGACATCCAACCAGCTCCAATGGAAATGTGCTCTTAGGGGACCTGGAGTCCAGATTTAGAGACTGCATCAAGGTGCAGATAAGCCTTAGGAGAGCATCCAAAAATTACAGATTCCTTTCTGTACTCTGCCCAAACACTGGATCCTTTGAAGCTTGCCCAGGGCTGCTGGGCAGGAGATCAGAGCCACAGGGACAGAGTTTGGAATCGTGAACCAGAGCAATGTGTGTTAATAAAAACAAACAGGACCAAAGGCAAACTCCAGTGCCACCAGTGCCCTCCACTGTCTGCACCCTTGCTGGGCTGGAGCACAGAATTCCACAGGGAATGAGTTGCAGCAAGTGCCTCTTGGTGCAGAAGGAGCTTTTGGATGCTGATCAAGACATGGGTGGAAAAAGGATTCCAATGGCAGTGAATAAGTAAAGAATTTCTTAAAAGCTGAAAGGATGTAAAGATGAGACCAGAGAAAGCAAAAGGAGTAAAATTTGTGTTAAGCAAGCAAATAACCCTGAGGCTTTGGGGAGACTGGTGAGCTGGGAGAGAGGCAGTGCTATCATGGGACAATGAAATACGTGAGATATTTGGAAAAACCCCTGGAGGATATGAGGATTCTGTCAGCAGAGTGCTGTGGAGGCAGGACCCTGATGTGGGGGGGACTCAGCAGGTGATGCTCTGAGATGTGTCAGGTTGGGTGCCAGGAGAGTCCCCTCCTGTGCCCCAGCCAGGGGATGGTGGGGTCACATATCTGCTCCTCCTCGCAGGAGGTGCAAACCTTCCCCTTTGCCTTCCTGCTCATCACCTTCCCTGTCCCTGAGGAAGGAGCCTGCAGGAAGCTGTGCAAGGAGTCCTTACAGGCCCACAACCTTTGTCTTTTAAAAGTAGGACACTCTGAGCACAGGTACACGTTATTCAAACCCCCAAACTATCATTTTATCTCCCTGCCAAATCATAATCCTCTTCCAGCTCCCCAGGGTTCTGCTGAAGGTATTTGATTTTTTTTTTTCTCTGTCCCTTTCTTTTAAAACCCATTTTATTATCAAATGGTGTTGGGGGAACTGATCTGTAATGAGGAAGCTGGCACAAGTCCCAGAGTGATCAGAGGGGCTGAGATTCAGCGAGGTTAAGCTATCGCTGCAAAAAAAAAAAATTGTAAGTAATTAAAATTAATTAAAAATCATTAAACAAACCTTCGTGGCTGCCTGTCTCACGTGCTGCTGGGTTGACTGCAGGCTGTGCCACCATTCCAGGCTGTGGTACTGTGGAAAGGGATGAGGAGATGGTGTCTTTGTTGCAAGCAGGTGGCTGTTAGACCTCCCAGCACAGATGTTTTGGCCAAGGAGTGGATGCTGATGGTGGAAGGACTGGTGGGGTCCTGCTCTGTGGGATGAAGCTTTTATTTTTGCTGCTTACACACTTTCCCGGGCTGACCACGGGACGGTGATTTAGTCTTTGTGAACTTGGATTTGAAGCTGCAAAAAAGGCAATTTGTCCTTTTCTCTCAATATTACGGGCACGTACGGTCCCCGACAGGCAGGAGCCTTGCTCTCACCAGGGATCTCCAGGCACTCCAATATTACTACTGCTAATACTTATATTATAAAGGTTAATACTAACCTATAGGGCCGTTCATTTAGAGGGGAGATTTTGTGATTGCTTGAAAAATTCTGGCTCCTTGCATTTCCCAAAGAGAAGCAGCACATCCCAGACCTTTGGAGTCACCCACTGGTTAAAACCTCCACAGCAACATCGCCAATGACCAGGGTTTGCTTCCTGCAAGAGCCTCCAGCAGATCACCTCCCCTGGAGCCTCACAGAAGCTGCAAAAACATTTGCATTTCTGGCGTTCTTGCTGAGAAGAAATAATAATTAAAAAAAAAAACCACACCAGAAATGTTGTTACTTCTCTGGAGGTACGCGGGGAGCTGTCACAATATTTGACAATTCGTGCACTGGGAGTGACCCAAAGTTAAAGCTGTCAGGCATCCTTATCATCCTTAAGGGTGCTGTGTTCCTCCCAGGCTGTGTTATCCCTGTTCTGTTCCTCCTCCCACCCAAAGTGGGTGATGCAGCCCCATTTAAGGAGTGATGGGTTGGGTTGGGGAGAGCCCTTTACCCGTTTCCATGGTGATCAAATTACCTCTTTCATTCCAGGTCAGGAGGTTAAAATCATTGATGAGGACACTCCAGCGGGTTTATGTTTTGCTGCCTTTCCTGCTCCCAGCTCTGAAGAGGATCAGGAATCCACAGCTCAGCTTTAAGGTACCCCGAGGGCGCTGTTTGTCACACCACGGGCTGGGGGTGAGGGCACAGGTCATCATCACCCTCCCAGTTATTGGCAATCAATCCTCAGAGCCCACGGGGAGGGGAGTAACACCTTGTAAAAATAGGGGCCTTCCCCCACTGGTGAACACAAGATGAGGTGCATGAGGAGAGCAGGAATTCCAGGCATGGGATGACTCGTTCCCAACCTGTAGTAATGAGCTACATTCAGAGGAGATGCTCCAGAAGAGAGGTGATAGATTTCCACCACCTTATCCTGATAGAAATCCACTATCCCCTTAAAATCTTTTTCTAGTTTTAATAATGTTTATCATAAAATCACAGACTGGTTTGGGTTGGAAGGATCTTAAAGATCCTCCAGTTCCACTCCCTGCCATGTGCAGGGACACCTTCCAAGAGCCCAGATTGCTCCAAGCCCTGTCCAACCTGGCCTTGGACACTTCCAGGGATGGGGCAGCCACAGCTTCTCTTCTATAGCAAAGCCCAGCTTTTCCATTGTCTGATGTGCTGATGGAGCTCATTCCCTTCCAGGGCTTCTGAATTTTCTATTTGCTTTACGCTGGTGCTGGGAGATCACAGTGCTGCACAACATGTTCCCTGCTTTGTACTGCTCTTTTATTTACATCTGGCCACAGGCAGGAGTTACTCAGACATCGTGTAGGGAGAGCCCAGGTCAGGGCACGGGGCACTCCAGGGCTCCCCCACCCCTCTTTTCCACAGGGCTGTTTTCCAGGAGCAGCCCAGCATTCCACAAAGTCCATTTGTTATATTTGCCAGGTCTCTCTCCATCCCCTTTGAGCCTTAGGAACATCAATAAACACCGTGAAAAAGTCTGGTGTAAATAACAGGAGTTTCTGCCTATTCTAATCAATAAAATATTGTTTATAGGAGCCCTCGCTCTCCCAGCTCCAGTGAAAGGTCTGGCAGTGGTTTTATAAACTTGCTTTTCAGGTGGCTGTAACTTGGATGCTGGGAGTGCTCTTCTGCCTCTCAGGATGTAAATCAGTCTGGTGTGTTTAAGTTTTGTAGCTTCTGGGGTTGCTGTTTCTTTAAAAGACAAGTGGCTGTATATGGCTTATTTTTTTATTATTATTTTTTCTTGCTAGACTGTAGCTTAATAAAGGAGGTGCAGAGGGTGGATGGATGTGTTTTTGCAGTTAAACTATATCGATGTCTTCTCACACGTAGGGAGAAGGAAACAAGCAAACAAATAATGTTTTGATAGATTCCCACTATCTGCATTTAAAAGCCAAGTACCACACAGAAAGCACAATAACTACATCCCATAACTCTCTCACTATACAAAGCCAAACTGGGCAATGCAATGGTAAATTATTTCCTCCTGCTGCCTGCATTTTGGACTTCTTATTTTTCTAGATTTCATATCTCTCAGCCTTTTCCTATCACAGCAGACAGATTCAGTGTATGTAGCAAAACAGACCAAATCCCATCTTCTATTCTCAAAATATTAGTTCAGTCCTTACAGCAATATTTGATTTATGGAGTACTAAAAGAATATAAATAATTTGTTCTTGTTTTCACAAGATAAGTTGCCAGATGCAAAGCTAGAAATAAGGGATAAAAGGTCCCTGCTTGCTGTTGGGCATCAAAATCCTTTAATGATTTATTAATGGCAGCATTTTTACTTTTCATACAGGCTGTTGTTATATGTGTGTCTATTTATTTCCTTGCACAAAGGTCAGTGTTTGGAAAACAGTTGGAAAGATGATTAAAAGTGCCCAAGAAACCATCAGTGAGCTTTGGCCTTGTAAGCTGTCTGAAGAGCTTTTGAGATCTCTAGTCCATAAATACTCACTTGTCTCGCTGTCAGACCCAGGGACAGGAGTTAAGGGGTGGACACAAGAGGCAGCTTTGCAGGACCCTCAGTGTCTGAGCAAAAAATGAGCTGTTGAGAGGCACCACTCGTGGGCAGCTTGATCTTCTCTAGTGGTTATTTCCTTTGAACTCAGACAAGAGCCCATTAGAAGCCCTTTGCTGGTTCTGCCTCCTTTCTGTCCCTCTGGGCAAGGGTTTGCCAGTGGAGCTCTGAGTGAAGGGCACAGTTTCTCCCCATCCTTTCAGGCCAGACAGAGCACCAGACATTCCTCCCAGTGTCAGCAGGCAGCAGTGTGAGCAGCTTTTCCTCCCAGCTCAGATCTTGGAGGTCTTTTCCAGCCACCACGATCCTGTGACTCAGCAGTGGGTCCGATGAAGTGTCGCTGCCCAGTGTTGCTTTCCTGGCAGCAGTTCTTGGATGTTTCCTCTCCACTGTTTGTCTTGTGCCTCTGGGACAGGTTGTGTTGGGTTTCTCTGTCATACCTGGGCTCTTTCTCTGTGTGGGAGTGTCCAAGTCCACCTTGGATGGGGCTTGGAGCAACCTGGGCCAGTGGAAGGTGTCCCTGCCCATGGCAGGGATTGGGATGAGATGAGCTTTAAAGTCCTTTCCATCCCAAACCATTGCATGATTCTATGATCTACTGCAGGGATCAGGGGTTGGGGTGCAGCAGGTAAATACCAGGAGCTGCCAGCCTGTGATACACTTGAGCAGAGCAGCTTTAAACAAGCAGATCTGGGAGCTGTTTGTGGCTTCAGGCTGTTTGCAAGGAGCCCTTGGTTTCAACACCACTGAAACTGCTTCGGTGTTTTCATGATTATTTATCATTACAGCCTTAGAGTAAGGAATTAATTGGGTCTCAGATTGTTATCCTCAGCTTGGCTCAAGTTTGATAAGGTGCTTAGGATAGTTCTGAGGACAAGTCTCCCCGCTGTTGGTGTGGGCTAATGAGTCAATCAGCAGGGGACAGAGTGGCCAATAAAGCCATTGCAGGGAGGTTATCAGGGCAGCACACATTTTCATCTTAACTAGACAGAGTGGATAGAGCAGGTCTGTAACCTTTAAATATGCAAGTGCTTGGAGGGCTGAGGGGAGGCAGAGGAGGGAGGTTCCTCACGGTGGGTGCTTGGCAGCGTTGATCCCATCACTCTGAGCCTGTGGCTGGGAGGCAGCAGGAGCTGGATGTGCAGGGAAAGAGCTTTCAGGCTTTAACCCAGTTTTACATGTGACCTCTGTGGAGTGGAAGCTTCACTCAAAAACAAAACAACATCATAACCCAATGTTCCTGGTTCTCTGCTGCTCAGCCACGGCAGCCGTGTTGACCCACAGGTGAGACACCACCAGGGTCATAGTTCAGCTCTGAAAGGCTTTTATTGCTCACACTCAGGGATTTATATCACTTGGATCTGGGGAACAGTGCAACACTCCTATTTTGGGGGGAGATGGCCCCTTGTACCTGCAGCTTCCAGGCTCCAGGGGCAGTTTCAGTGATGTGTTATCAGCATTTCCCCTCCTCACTGTGTGATTTGCCCACCTCCTCCTGAGCAGTGATACCCACTGGAGAGAACAGGGGATCAGATCATTACTTTATTCATATGTAATTCACTAAAAGTACCCTGGGTCAGGAGTTCAGCTTCAAATATGATTAACTTATGGGGAGCTTAGCATATAAGCTCATGTAAAATTCCAGCTCGAGGTAAACTGCTGGCCTGGGTTGGGACTTAACCTTTCGACTTGTTGCTGCTATTGATAAGGAGGGTCCACTGAAAAGCAGTTCAGAGGTTTCTCCTGGCCCTGAAATCAGAAATGCCAAAGGATCTGCTCAAGGCTCTGAGCACAAACTGTGCCCTGCACTGAGAGCTGGTCACTGCAGGGCCAGGCTCTGTCCCTGCTGAGCCGTGTAAACTTCAACAAAACCTCCCCAGAAATGAACAAATGGAATGCAAATAACTGTGTTCGTGGGGCAGAAAGAGCAGATTGGAAAAGAAAAGAATTTGTGGCCTGAAATTGTGAGGATACTGCAGGATGAGGGTGGGGAAGCCCTGGCACAGGTTGCCCAGAGAAGCTGTGACTGCCCCATCCCTGGAAGTGTCCAAGGCCAGGTTGGATGGAGCTCTGGTCTAGAAGAAGGTGTCCCTGCCCATGGCAGGAGGGTGGAACAGATCTTTAAGGTCCCTTCCATCCCAAACCACTCTGAGATTTTCTGTCTGTGTTGCATTTCTTGGATTAATGGTGAAATTTCTCACCACAAATTTCCCTAAGCATTATATTGAGCTAGCAGTGCTGACTCAAGCATTATATGTATTTTTGAAGGACACAGGCATATGTTAACACTCTCACAAGCACACAGAAACAACACCCTCACAAACACACACCAAAACTCGTCAGCATTACTGAGTGCAACAGATGTAACTGAGCAAAGGCAGCTCTGGAAGCAAGTGGAGCCATTGTCCTTCTGTTCACAGCCAGGCTTGAACAGCACTGAATGTCCAACAACGGGGACACAAAGGAACCTTTACAAAATAAACTGTATTTACAAAACATTCAGTATCTGTGAAAAACACAGAGCAGCTTCATCTGAAAACAGAGTTGCAAACCTCTTGGTCTGGAAATGCCTGTTTCAGCTACTAAACAGGGAATATTCAAATGGAAAAGTCTCCCTTCCTTTCTAATCATGGAAAATCTCTGCCCCTTGAAGTGGGTAGATTTAGAACAATTTTACAGTGGTGTTGTCTGGGAAAAAATGCCTTTGCCTATAAAAGCACAGGTTTTTTAATGTGAGTTGTCATCTAAATAATTCCATATCATCAAGCAAAAAGATAATTTATAAGGGGAAAAAATATAGCAGCTTAAAGTCTCAGATAGAGTCACCCACAAAATTGCTTATGAATGTGCTATTAGTTTGAGGTAAAAGTTAATGGAGAAGCTGGCTGCCCTCAGGGGACTAATAAATAGGATACTAAGTCTTTCTGCTTTAGGGCACTGTTTCAAAATTGGTCCAAGTCCACAGTGATTTGAAAGAAGTTCCCATTTGATGCTTATTTGTTGGTCTAAGTGAGATAATGCATTGATGAGTCTCAGCCTGATTCCAAGTGAAAACCAGTTCCAGAATGATAATTTTTATTATAAAAATGCTCAGAGGCCACAAAGTGTGTCTGGATTTATAATTCCTGTACATGGCACAAATCTTTCCCCCCAGTGAATGCAAAGGGAATATCCATAAATAAATGTGGGGCTGCACACACGGCAGGAGAGAGGGAATGAATAAGTCTGGGCATGGGAGCTGTGCTTTTACTGCTCCTGGGTGATCTGTTCCCCATCCCTGGAATGTCCAAGGCCAGGTTGGATGGGGCTTGGAGCAACCTGGTCTGGTGGAAGGTGTCCCTGCCCTTGGCAGGGGGGTGGAACTGGATGATCTTCAAGGTCCCTTCCTCATTCCATGAGGATTTTTCACATGATCCTTCCCCCACAAGGCAGATTTTGCTATGCAAAGGAGAGTTTCCAGGTAGTGCAAGTACATTAATTTTAGATTGTCATGGGTACAGTAAAAACAGCAGCACTGAAGGCAGTTGTCAACCCAGCAACCTGATCGTGTTGGAAACAACCAGTACAAATTATCACATATAAACTGTGACAGAAAGAGAAATAAATTATATTAAGAATTCTTATAAACCACCCTCTGCTCTGTGTTTTATGAACAGGAGCACATCTTACCAGCTGCTGCATAAATTGGGCAATTAAAACAGGTACTTCCTTGGTTCTGACCCCAAACTCTTCCTCCCAAAGCCCCATCCTTGCTCTGGGACCCTTGGCCACGTTTGTGCTGCGTGATTTAAGTTTGGCAAACACCCATAACCTCAGTGCTGAACATCTCCCTTCTCCTTTGAGCTCGTGACAGGCAGGAGGCAAAGGCCCTTCCCGTGCACTCACACTGGGATACTCACACTCAGGGCATCTCTGTGGTTGACCCAAAGCATCCTCTGAGATCACAGTGATAAACAGCAACTTTGTGACCCTCACAACATCATGGTGGTGCTGCTTCAGGGTCCAGAGGTTTTCCCTCTCTCAGAAAATCCTAGAACCACAGAATGGGTTGGGCTGGAAGGGACTTCCAAGCTCATCTCATTCCCTCATAGGGACATCTTCCACTAGACCAGGTTACTCTTAAGAAAAAGAAATAATATGGCCAGCAGGCTCCTATATTATCTACAATAATAAACCTTAATTGACATGTGAGGAAGTCATACCAGTCCTGAAGTTCTCTGAAAGCCACAGATAAACCACCTCACTCCAACACTGGGCAAATGATAAATTTGGGAGAAAAAATAGCTGCAATTTGTGCTGAAAACTCACCCCTCAACTTAATAGATTAAAAAAACCCCACCTCTTGCAGAGGAGGCAGAGCTTGGTGGGTTTGGTGTCTGTGTTGTGCTCCTCCCCTCTGCAGTAATTTATCAATAATTCCATTGCTCAGAGGGCTTTTGAGTCTGGGCTGGGGAGCTTTAGCATGAGCAGGAAAAAAAAAAAAAGGATTAGATTAGAGGATTAGACATTAGACATTTATATGAATATGAATGGTCTTTGCAGCTACATCAGCCAGGAGAAAATTACATGGGGCTGATAATCTTCATGCTTCAGGGCCTAAGCTGATCATGAGAGCTGGTCAAATTATTTGTTGTGAGTCATTTATTTGAAGAATTCAGCCCTTTTCTGTTTGTGTGCGGATCATGGTTTTTATTAATACACTTCTTATTCAGGACACTTTGACGGCACTTTGCATGGCTGGGGCTGAGCTGTAAATGGTTTATCATGGATATTCAATCAGTCATTTCCTATCTGGGATTTATTCTCTGGGAGAGGGAGGGTGAGGAGAGAAGAAAGAGCATCCCACGGGTCCTCTCCCCGCTGCCTTTCTGCTCAACCTGTGTCTGTCCATCAGGCATCTTCCCCTTCTGAGTTAACAGAAAGCTGGAAATTTGCTGCTGATTGACACTGAAAAATTAAAAATGCTGATGAATTCACACAGAACAAGCAATAAATTGGTGCAGGCAAACCAGGGCAAAAGTAATAAATAAGCAAACATTCATCTGTTCTGTGGGAGCCCCAGGTTGAGGTTTGAGGGTTTAAACAGCGACATTTTCTCCTCCTGCTGCTTCAAGGTCCCTCCATGACAGGTGAAGCCCTACTTGTGCAGGAGGTGTGTGGCTTCCAGCCCAGGAATGTCACCCTCCTCCAGTGACAAGTCCCCAGATGGTTCCACTCCACAGCTGGTGCTGCCCCAAGGCTCCTTTGGAATGAGGGCACCCCACCACCCAGAACAGTTTTCCTTAAAAGAGCCACGCTGCACATGTATTTACACACCTCTTTTACCTTTTTCTGTGTTTCTATGAGGCTTTCCTCCTCTTGGAACACTTTCTGAGCTGCTGATCTGGGAGGGATGGGAGCAAAAAAGATGGAAGATCAATACAAATTAAAAGCAAATTAAAAAATGTATGAAGGGCCGAAGCACATCGCTGACAATCCATTAGGCTCTGATTTATGGTTTTGTCACCCAGGATTGGTTGCTGTGAGGTAGAAGTGATCACAACATCTATTGGCTTCCTTGGTCTGCTCAGACAGACTCACACAACCCAAGAAAATCTCTCCTTTAGGTTAAAGTGGGTAAGTTGGTGTAGTGGAAGGTGTCCCTGCCCATGGCAGGGGGTTGGAACAAGATGAGCTTTAAGGTCCCTTCCAATCCAAACCAATCTGTGATTCTCTGAAATTCCACATGGCCAATTCCTCACCTGTAATCCAGAAGTGTTTCTTGTTGCTCTTTACCAGAGGGGGCTGGCACTGGAGCATCACTTAAATCCTTGAGCCCACAATGGGTGGGAAAGATAATCAAGGAGAGAGAAGTGTCTCCCTGCCTGGATGGATCAGCCCAGCCTCAAGCCTGTGCTTGTTCAAATCCTTACAGAGCCTGAGTTTTAGGCAGGAATGCTACCAGCAGTGTTCCTGGCAAACCCTAGACCCTCAGTAGGTGCTGAAATCTCCTCCTGTTTCTTTCCTTGCCAGTTCAGTACAGATAAACTCAAGCCCAGTGCTGTCCCTGCTCCTCCTGCCCCTCAGCACCTCCTGCCTGAGCCTCCAAAGCTCTGTCACCATGGTGGTGGGATTATTATCCCTGGGATTTTGGGGAGCAGGATGGGGTGGGAGTGATGGCAGCTGCCTGGGATCCTCCTGTGCCCAAACCTCTAGGCCAGAGCCTACAGCTGACATGAGGAATGTGAACACCTCTGTATAGCTTTGAACTCCTCAGTGCACCTCTCTGCCTGTTTCCTCGGTGCATTTTCTAAGTTCATGGGTGTTTTGTTTTGTTTTTTTCCTTTTTCTCAAGCTGGTTCCCCTCAAAGCTCTGATTAATAACTCTGAAAAAAAAAAAAAATCACACCCCGGTTGCAGAGAAGTTTCTGCGGTGACAGCTTTCCTAACACGTCTGTGGAGCTTCACAAAATATTGTGGAGCAGAAACGTGTGTGTGGATGTGACTTTGCAAACAGACGTGTTCTCTGCATCCCCTTTGTGAAGGGGAAACACAAACCTGGGGAAAACTGGGCAGGGCTTTAACAAACAGCCCAACCCCTGCAAAGTCCTGTGTATGGGAATATCACACGATGTTCCCTGAGCATGGGAGAGCAGTTAGAAGTAATAATGTCTCACTGCAATGTCTTATCACTGTTTTAGCAACCTGACACACGAGTCACCTCATATTAGCACTTCAATGAATCCATTAAGCTCTAAAGGCTGTGGAGACCTGGATGCATCAGCAATGAGGGCACAAACTTCCATCCCTGCTGCCTGAGGAGGGGTGATGCTTGTTTTTGTTTAAAACCTTCAGTCTGAGCAGCAAGAGGCAAACCAGTGTGGATATTCCATAGGTACAGACAGAGCTGCACCTGGAAAAAGTGATGTTGGTTGTGAATTTAGGGACTGAAGTGGGGGGAAAGGTGACAGGAAAAGGTGGGTGTCAGGAAGGGATGTTACCATCAGTGCCTGATCCCTTCTGGCAAATCCTGGGCTGGAAGGAGAGGAGCTGCACAGGAGCAAGAGGATTCTGACACTGTGGTGGCTTCTCCGTGCCAGGAATTTGAACTGGAAAGCTGAATGCAGGTGAAGAGCTGTGGTGTTTGTACAAGTGGAGCAGCACCAGTTAAACCAAGAGGCACTGCTGGTTCCTGGAGCATCTTGGTGAACTGAGGGCCTGAGCCAAAAATAACAAGTCAAATTCTGTGATTTTAAGTACAAAATAATGCACTTGGGAAACAGAGCCCTAATCATGTGCAAGCAACGAGCAGCACAGGCACTGATTCGAGCACTTGCTCCAAAAATGGCCTGTGAAGTGTTCCTGGAGAGTTCTCTGAAATCATAAGCTGAAGCCTCAGCAAAGGGCAAAAGGCAACAGAACTGTGTGAATTATTGAGGAGGAAATGGCAAATGGAACAAACAAAAGAAAGCTTGCATGGCTTTATACATCCTTGGCGTGCTCCCAGCAGCTCAGGTCTTCCAGCAGCAAAATGGCAACACAGAACTGGAAAAGACAAATAGAGGGGGAATAGAGATGTCACATGGACGGGGCAGGTTGCTCTGGAGAAGGCTGCTGGACCAGAACCCTCACCTTGGAGCAGAGGGGATGGATGAGGATTTTAAAAAAGTGTGTCAGGAATCATTATTCCTTAATTGCCATGTAGCAAATATTAGAGACACCTGCCAAAATTGCCCAGCAATAAGCTTAAAGCAACAGAAGGAGGTGATTTTTTTTAGATGATTCATAATGAAGTTGTGGTTCCCTGGGCCACCAGGTGTCACAGATGTTAAGAGTAAAACAGGCTCAGAAAGGGGTGAGAGAAATTCAAAGAGTCATTGTTGGTTCTCAAATCCAGGTGGAAGACCCTAAAAAAAAACCAAAAGAGGGGGAAACTGGGGGAAAATGTCAGGGAAGGAGCATCTTCAGGCAGAGCTGGAGCTGTTCCTGGTGCTGCAGTTCCCGAAAGCTCTGTGACGTGGCATCCTGGTGGGGAACTGCTGGGGAGCAGTGCACACTTCCAGGGAGGAACAGATCATGGAATTGTTATGGTTGGAAAAGACCTCTAGGATCATTGAGTCCAACCTCTACCTGATGCCCACTTTGTCACCCTGCCCAGAATTCCACATCCAGTCCTCCCTTGGACACCTCCAAGGATTGTGACTCCACCACCTCCCTGGGCAGCCCCTTCCAGTGCCTGACCACCCTTTCCAGAATATCCTGATGGTGTCCCTGATGGAAAAGAAAGGGAAAGAGATCAGTGTAGGATTCTTGTGGTGCCAGGACACCTGAGCACTGGTGATCTCAGGAGCTGCCACGGCGCCGTGAACTCAGCGCTTAACGAGAAGAAAAATGGTGTTTCCGCCGCTCCAGACCCTGCTGCCATCACATAAATTGGAACCGACAGAATTACCATTGATACAAATTAAAAACAAATAAAAAGGGTACACAGAACTGATTCTCCGAGTTCAAACTCCATTACCAACTGATTTACTGTGCAGTGACCTGTGATTGTTTGCACTGAGAAAGTGCCGCGCTCGGATCCGATCGGCCTTGTGGCGACGTCTCACACCAGTCAATAAGCTATTTAATTTAATGAGAAACAGTATTGACGGGCCTGGAATGCAGCTCCACCAAAAAGAAAGAAATAAATAAATTAAAAAAAAGTATATAAAAAAAAAAAGGGGAGGGGAAAAAAAAGATGCAGCTGCAAAGAGCAGATAAAGTCTTCAACTCCGGGGTTCACTCGTTGGGTGTTTTCCCTTTTGTTATCTCCTTAATTAAAGTCCCGGGAAGTCTCAGCTGGATTTGGGAGTGTCAAAAAGGTGCTGAAGGCGTGATTGCTGCAGGGACAGGGGGCTCAGGGAAGAGATAATTCGGAGTGCAGTGTAGTACCCTGACCTTTCCCAATAAACAAAGCCATGAAGAGGCCAAGCTGTTCCAAAGAAAAATCTGTCAGACCAGCAGAAGGAGAGCAGGGGGCTGTGAGAGCCAAATTCCTTCCACCAACACCTGATTTTTAGGATGTCTCTTCAATAACTCCTTGCTTCAAGGGGTCTGGTGGAGAGCCAGTGCCTTGTTCATCTGAGCTGTGACTTTGGGCAGTATTTTACCTTTTTAACTTTTTTAAAGATACCATTTCCAGCTCATTCAGTGGGAAAAAACTGCTGGGACTGCTGAGATCTTTGGAGAAAATCTGCAGCACATGGGACTGGGCAAGGCCATGGGGCACCACAGTGCTGGTATCTGCTCTTGGCTTCTTGAAGGATTGCTGGTTACTGTCTCACACTTCACTGCTCCTGGAACCCAGGAGAGGGGAGCCAGGGTTTGGGAGAGGCTGTGGCAGCAGGAATTCCTCAGGACTGGCTTTGCCACTGCTGCTCCCTGTTCCCGAGTCTCCAAGGCCTCTCATGGCCCTGAGATGGTCATGGCAAGTAACAAAAAAAGGCTTGAACTTCAGAAAACTCATGAACATTTCTTATTGAACAGATCCACAGCCAAGATTCCAGAAAGAGGGAGGACACCATGAGGAAATAAGAATAATCGATCGAGCTGCGTTTTCATTTTTGAGTTGTTGGAGGAGCCTTTCCCATGGACAGCCCTCTGTTCATCTCCTGCGTGTCCCTGAACATAACAGCATGATTCAATTTCCAAGTTCATTAAAGTTCACCACCCCCTTGGAAATTAATTCACAGCTAACAAAGTGATATGTCGATGCATAAACTTCGGCTGATTGCCTCAAGTTTTCTGTAGTTAGTAGCCTGTAAAGAAAACACACATTTAAGGAAATTAGAGTAGCAAGACAAACGAGGTGGAACCATCAAGAGGAACAGAAGCTGGAGATAATCCATATTTTAAAATACTGCAGTGGTTTGCAGTGTCTGGAGGGAGAAATATTCTGTGGGGTTTTTTTGCTTTGGGCCCCTCAGCTCTTCCCTGCAATGAGACGTGAGGAACCTGAGGGGGAAAGCAAATACCTCCAGAACTGGACACAGACACACCTGAGTGTGCAAGTCTTCACCACGTGGCTGCAGCTGCACTAATCCAGACTAATCCTGCTCCCCTGGAATGGCTTTTCAGTCCATGCCAAGATTCCCTGGCACCTCTCACTCCGAGCAGCGTGGGGGGATCCAGAGGGCTCTTGCTGCTCCTTTTCCAGCAGCCTGGATGCTGGAGAAGGACCACCAGGCAGCAGAAACCACGCTTTGATGAGCCCAGGTTTCCTTATTATGTGTGGCAGCTCGGATTTCTTATATGGGAAGCATTATTTTAAGCAAAAAAACGGCAGATTGGGAATGCAGACACAGGAAAGCATGTCAAATGAGGGAAACTTTGATCAAAATTCAAATCCAACTCAGCCTCCAGCTATCTGCTGAACAGCATGCATTCTCCTGGATATATTTCCCCCCACCCCCCCCTTTTTCTAAGAACAAGAACATGAAGGAAGCACTTGGTATGAGGGAGGTCAATAGACACACTGCATCTTAGAAGTTCCATTTAATCTCATTTTCTCTGGCCTCAGTGATTTGCTTTTCCAGGTTTGGTGGACCCTTGAGAAATGTTTTATTCTCTCCTTTCAGGTGCTCAGTAATGCAGTGTTAAGAGAACTTTCCACTTCGTGGCCTAATTATGGAAAAATTCATTTCTGAGTGGGCTGTCTGGGCTGCTTTTACTCTGATTCCCTCAGCTCTCAAATCAGGCTCCTTGCAAGACACCATTTACAGAGAGCTAAAATCACCTTTTAACAGGTTCTCCCCTCGGTGTCGTTTCATCCCGAGGATCCAGTGCCAGGAGCTCAGCAGCTCATGGAGGAGGGAAAAGCTGTGCCCTCTGTGATCCCACCAGTGCTCAGCTGCTGCCTTGTGCCCAACTCCCTCTGGCAAAATCCCCGTTCCCAATATGCTTCTGGAAAAAAAACAACAACCAAAACACATTTAAATAACTCCTGAAACCGCCTTGCACATGTTGGAAAAACAAACATAAGACAGACCATAGATTTAAAATGGAATTACCTTGATAGGGGAGATGGGCTGGTGGGCTCCAGTTTGGCATTAAGTTGCATTATGCTGTGACAAGTATTCCACTTTAATGAAGGGGGAGGAAAAACCCTCCAAGATATGTTAAAAATCAGCCTGTTCTGACACCATCCACAGCTTTGAGATACGTTAGAAACATATTGGAGTATGATCACAAGTGTGGCTGCATATATTTCATGAAAGCATGAAGCCTTGCAGAGTTTGTAAGACACAGCAGTAAATATCTCCTCAGTCCCACTCCCTATAATAGGAACAACCCAGCACTGGAGGAACAGCAGGAACTGTGCTCATTTTTACATTTCTTTCATTGCAAGAACAAGAGAGCACCCAGGGAAATTCTCACACAGCAGATCTAAAACAAGTAAGAAGAGGTCATTTGTCACACAGTCCATAATTACTCGTGCAGAGAAGGATTGGCTGCCCCTGAAGTCTTACAGAGAACACTGGATACGAAGGAGTTTGGACAGGAATAGGGCAAATTCGTGAAGAATAAGTCAATAGTGGTCATTAATCAAACAGTTTGGCTGCAATTTCTGGGAGAGCAAGTCCCCAAATCTACCTTGTGACAGCACGATGGGGAATGGCTTTGAGCTGATGGAGAGAAGGTTTAGATTAGATGTTGGGAAGGAATTGTTCCCTGTGAGGGTGGGGAGGCCCTGGCACAGGTTGCCCAGAGAAGCTGTGGCTGCCTCATCCCTGGAAGTGTCCAAGGCCAGGTTGGACAGGGCTTGGAGCAACCTGGGATACTGGAAGGTGTCCCTGCCCGTGGCAGGGGGTGGGATGAGATGGGCTTTAATGTCCCTTCCAACCCCAACTATCCTGTGATTCCATGAGGTAGAAACTGGATGCTCATAGTGAGATAACAGGGAGTCCTGTTCTTCCATATCTGTTTGGGGTTGGGTAGTTGGAGCTGCAAGAAGACAAACTGGTGGCTGATGGAGAGTCAGGGTGGAAGAGACCTGAGCCATCACCTGGTCCAGCCTTTCCTGCAAGAGGGATCCCACAGGAACCCATATTGCCACATTCTGACCCAGCACAGCAGCTCTTCAGAACATCTCCCTGTAGAAAATAAAGCCCTTGTCAGACCCCAGAGCAGGAATGAGGCAATATTCAGGTTTTGAGCTATTGCTTTATCTCTGCAAGGCAGGCAGCAGGATGAAAGATGGATGTGATCATGGCTGATGATGTAATTTTTGTTTTAAAGAGAATTACTATGTGTTGGCAATGATTTGGATTCTTCAACTTTAGTGAACTCTTAGAAATAAAACAAAATAAAGGGAAAACTTTTACTGTCCTCAAAAAGGAGCAGCAGGTGAAATAGAAAATTCTGCATCAAACAAATTCTGCAACAATTGCTAAAAAATTATCACAGGTTTCCCTCCTGTTATATAGCCCTATGTCATTTTAGAAAGAAAAACAAAACAAATAGGATTTGATGAAAAAGGAGAAACCTTGGCTCTATTCCTCCCTTCAAAAACTAATATCCTGTTCTAGGATTGGGAACAGAAATGTCTGTGATTGCCCTTGCAATTTAGTTTCTCCTGCAAATGGAGCAGGGAAATGCTGCATCCCAAACACAGAAACTCACAAATCACTGACATCTTGGAGGGTGAACTCCTAAAATACCCAAAAAGTGCTTTAATCTCCGACAGTATCATTTACCCAGGAGGCATGCAGCCCTTCCCAGGGTACATCCCCAGGATTTCCCAGAGAAGGAGGTGGTTTTATTCCCACTTTGCAGATGGGGAAAGGAGAAATGGAGAATTGAAGGGCTTTGCTGTCAGCCCAGTGAATCAGAGCCAGATCTGAGTGAAGCTCAGACTTGTCCTCTCGAGCTCTATCTTAGGGTCTCTCTCCCACGTCCAGGACTGTGGAGGGCAGGATTAAATTCAGCTTTTCCCTTGAGAACCTCTGCAGTTACAGATGTGCAGGAGAGATTTGTCCCTTCAATAATCAGATTAAACAAGCCTCCTGCTTCATGGCAGCCCAAACACTGCATGGGCCAGGGGGGATTTTCTCTCCCCCTTGCAGAGTGCTGTGCAAGTCATCAAAGACAGCAGAGGGATGTTTGGGGGTGGCTCATTTTCCTCTGAAACACTCTGTGTTTGACACTCCTGATGGCACAACAGCCCACCCCATCTGAGAGGGAGGTGGCCAGTCCCATCAGGCTGCTGCCTGATTTATTCTGTATTTCAAAAAGTGTTGAGTTTTCAGATTGTACCAAGTCATGATTCATAGAAATGATTTTTTTCTTTATCTATTGCCAGTGGTTAATGCAGAAAGGAGTGTAGATATGAGCATATGAACCCTGTGGGGTTTGCTTTTATCTTCTGCCCTCCCTGTTGTGATTTCCACAGTGGTGGTGCTGGCACTGGGGCTGCTGTGCCACCCAGGGGCTGGGGGCATCTCAGCCCTACTGCAGAGTGCCCCTGACAACCCCAACCCTCCAGAACCAGCTCAGCTTCAGAGCAACCAACATCTCCCTAATGAGGCTGGAGACAAAATTCACCCTCTTGGAGTTAATTATGTGTTTAAGGAGCGTGTTGGAGCGAGAGCTGTGTGAGAGACACAGGGACTGGGAGACCCCCGGTGCCAGCACTGATGTTGGCTCTCCCTGTGTGGCTCAAAAATGACTCTTTGCCCTGAAATCCCATCAGGAGCAGCTCTGGAGAAAGCTGCAGGAGCTGCAGTTATCTCATTTCCAAAGCCTTTATATTAAAGGCTCATCAGCACAGCTGATGGAGCAACATTAAGAAGCACAGAGTGTCCAGAGGCTCCTGCCAGTGAAAGATGTTCTCTCTGAAGCTGTGGTTTGAACATCAGGGACTCCTGCTGCGCTGCTCTTTACTAACATCATAACTCAAGGAGCCTTCTCCCACCTTCAGGAAAACAGTCAGCAAAGTATTGAGGCTGTGGAATCGATAGACTTTGGTTTTAGCAAAAATACGCTGTGATCAATATTTAAACAGGATCCAAATGTGCCTCTTTCTTTCCAGCTGCCTGTAGAGATGTAACAGGGGAGGAGGGAGGGTTATTAGCACTGACCTCCTGTCAGAAAGAGCCTTCCTGTGCCAGGGGCTGCTCAGCAGCAGGACCTTGGCACTGGGAGCCTGTTCTGCAGGTTTCTGGAACTGGGATCAAATAAATGCATGAAAGGTGCCTCTGTGGCAGGAGCAGGGGTGGGAGATGCTGCTCAGGGTGGTGGGTGGTGACTCGGGCTGTGCTCAGCCTGGCAGGGATCTGCTTCAAAGGAAAGGCCAGGGAAGAGGGTCTCCTAAAGAGACCTCCCACCCATCCACCTGCAGGCCAGAAAATCCTCAGCCAAGGCTTCAGTCTCCCCAGAATATCCTGGAAGTTGGCATGTGCCTGACCAGAGGCAATGGACAGTCAGACCCAGCCGTGGGGTGTTTTATTCTCTCTGTGGGCACCAGCTCAGATGGCACCAAAGATGTCCCTAAAATGTCTTATTTCTCCCTTTGGTTGGGTAATATCAAGACAGGAAACAAAGCTAAATACTTGGGATAAAAATGGAATCATGGAATGGTTTGGGTTGGAAGGGACCTTAAAGATCACCCTGTTTCACCCCTGCCATGGGCAGGGACACCTTCCACGAGCCCAGGTTGCTCCAAACCCTGTTCAGCCTGGCCTTTGACACTTCCAGGGATGGGGCAGCCACAGCTTCTCTGGGATTTATTATTGTGGGCTTTATTTTTGTTTGTTTATCTTTCTGCCACCTGCGAAGTCTGATTTTTGGCCAGTTCAACCTGCTTTTACCTCGGTGGGATATCAGTTCAGTTCCAGCTCCCTTAAATTAGTTTCTCTGATTGTATCTCAGAGAACTGAACAGAAACCTTAGGCTGACAATTTCTTCTTGCTGACTCTGGTTGTTTTTCTCATGTTTCAGGCCTTTCTTTCTAAGGGGAAGTTCTGGCTGACTTGTTTTCAAAGCAATATTCATCCTTAACTCCATCATAAAGCATCAAGGAGTATTTAGATAATCAAATCCAAGTCCTCATCTCCTAAGAGATACATACAATCTATACTGTGTAATTACTTCTCTTTTCAGAGGGGCTGTCATCATTTGATTAGTGCAGATTAAGGCTGATCCTGAGGTGCCAGTGGGTGAAGATGTCCTGCTCTTCATCATCCATCTCCAGGCACCCAGCAGAGCAAAGATCAGGAGGGAAGAAGCAACTTACTGGGAGATATAATCCGGTGTAGGAATGGGGAAAAAAGGGAATATGAAAGGCAAAATTCTCACACTAAAGCCCAACTGCTTGTGAGAGAGCTTCCCAGGGGAAATAGCAAAAGTTCTGCCAATCTTGACTAATTTAATATGGGAGTGACTAAAGCAGCAGAGACTCAACTGAGTGAGCAGTTGGTGTTGCTGGGGAAGAACTGGGGAGCTATAGATGCTTCTCTTTGAATTGAGAATCATCACAGCTGAACCAGTGTTTCTCTGCATAATCCTCAAAACAGCAAGACCAAACTCATACCTTACTTATTAAGGTATTATTTATTATTAATTAAAACCAAGCATAGGCATGGGTTTATCTTATCATATCCTCTTCTGCCCCATCAGCCCCTGCAGCAACACTGCTACAGCTTCAGTTCTCCACCTCTGGAGAAGTGGAATAAGTGGGGCTGAGTATTCCAACAAAACTTAATTTCATTCTAACCTTGGAACCAAACAAAAAGCATTCATTTGTGTTAAGACATTGGCACAGATAACTATTTTTACTCTAATAATAATACAAATAATTCCCTTACTCTGCTCCACTTCTTTGTATTTAGACTGGAAAGAAGCATATTGATCAAATGAAATTAGGAGAACCTGAACCTTTAATTAATATTTATTAAGATTTTAGTGCATGAGATAAATGTAGAAGAAAAAGCTTGATTATGGGCTTAAACCTTCTTGCATCAAACCTGAACTTTTCCCACCGGGCTGCAATCCAGGAGCCTTGGAGCAGCTGGGAGTGATCCACAACTGGGAGCAGCAGAAGTTGGGTTTGGAGAGAAGGAATCCAGGCTGGGGCTGAAGATTTGGACACATTCACTGCTGTGGCTTTGGTTGACTCGTAGAAATTTCCTCAGTTATGGCCGGTGAAAGGGGAGAGGATGGGAAAAAATAGGCTGGAAGGGGAATAACCAGACATGGGAATAACTTCCCGTGTCTGCCAGACAGGGAAGTGGTGTGGGGCTGTTCGTGGANGGCTGGAAGGGGAATAACCAGACAGGGAAGTGGTGTGGGACTGTTTGTGGCAGCTCAGGGAGAGATGTGGCCTGGCCACAAAGCTGTGACCACATCAGTGCCCTCAGGATTGTTGTTATGAGGGAATAAGAGCAGGGATAACAGCAAGGTGAGGGGAATGTGAGTCAGGAATGAGAGTCTTGGTTAGGAAGGGTGATCAGTGCTGTGCTAGCAGCACTTTCCATGGTGCAAACAAAGGCTCTGTGAAACACTGAAGTTATAACTCTGTGCAGATTGTTTACCTCAATCTTCCTTAGGCCTTTGTTTTCCATCTCCATGTGGGTGGAGAAAAGGGTGAGGAAGAGTTTTCCAGGCTGAACCTCTCTGAATGCTGAATACAACACGCCTGAGCCGAAAAGAGCGAGGGATGAATGAGGATAGAAAAGCAATTAAATTAGTGCATGTCTGTGCAAGCGATAGGGATTCTTTGTGTCTATTTTCATTTCCAGGGCTTTGCCTTTTTCCCAGTTCTCCTGCCTGGCACAGCATCCTGCTGACCCTCCCCCGTGCATATGGTGATGCCGCAGGAGCCCTTCCCTCTATTTTAAGCAACAGAAATGTGGCTGGAAAATCTGAATACCACAAAAAGCAAACATGAATACCATGAACAAGCCCTCACCAGTTATTCCCGACACTTTCCCTCCCTCCCTTCCCTCGCCCTGACTGCAACATTTGTTGTATTTGTAGCATCCAATTGATTTTATTTCTCTTTCTCTTGGCCATCCTTGGGCTTCCAGTACACTCTGGTTCTTTTTGTTGTTGTTGTTTAAGGAAAAGAAAGTGCAATCTCACAAGGGGAAAGAATGGGGGGATGAAAAATATCCAGCTTGGCAGTTATCTGCTGCCTGGATGTTCTCCTGAGAGGCTGCAGAAGGTGGTCACCACCATGTTTTAATTAACAATCCGCCCGCGTTCCAGCTGTTTGACAATTGTAGCTGAGCTTGTAGGAGCAACAGGGGGGATGTTTTTTTTCCCCCTCTCCAATTTCCACACTTAAATCTTTTCTTGCCTTCACTGGGCCCACATGCAGTTGTACACCTGAGCAAGTATGATACTCACATTGAATCAATATCATGATTTATGCATAAAAGCCCAGAAACCCTGCAAAACAATTGTGCAAGTAATTTTTCATGAACCAGGCTTAAAGCACTTGCCAACAGGCTAAATTACCCTCTTGTTAAGTGTTGTATTTTGTTCTGCCTTCTTTCTTCTCCTCCGTGTATGCCTTAATATTGATAAGTGTTCTCTGGCATGAGAGAACATTTGCATTTTTTGCTAAACATCCTGTGGTTGAGCACATCAAAGGATCCTTTTGTTCTTTCCCCCTTGCGTATTCCCTCAAACTCAGGCCTTGATTTTGGAGATATCTCTGTGTGTGTGTGTGTGTGTGGTGGCTGGAGGTTCTGTTCTGGGCCTTGTTAGTCAGACACAGACCTTGGTGTCCTTGGAGCAGTTTGCTCAAACCCTCCAGATGCCGTGGAAAGCCTTTCCCTGTGATATTTGAGTAAGATGTTTGTGCTGAGGTTCCCTTTTGATTCCGTGCAGAGCTGACTCAGTGGCTTCCCTGCCTGTGCTTAGACTTCAAGTAGCTGCTGCAGATCAAATTAATGATATTAAAAATTTCTTTCCTTCCTCGGGTGGCTTCTTATAGATCTTGACTGTTCTTTGTTTCCAAGGATTTGGCTCCTTTCAGCCCCACTGTCAGCTGTCTCCCCTGTGCTTTTGGTGCCCACCTTCACTTGCCATTCCTGATTCCAGAGGCAGGAAACGTGCTCAGCCTGAAAGCAGGAGCCTTGTGTGTGCATGTGTGTCCTCCTCCCACACCACCACCACGTGCCAAGTCCTGCCTTTGGACCCACTTGGAATGTCCAGTGGAGGTGGGACATGAGGCCCTCAGTGGTTGGGTTTCAGGGGCTGCTCCTCTGTGTGCACTTGGGGTCCCCTGTGGCATCTTCTGGGCTCTGGCACTGCTCAGGAACGATGTGGTGGCACAGGAAACCTCCTGGGTGTGGGACAGGCTGAGCTCTGTCCTTGTTGCCAGCTCGGTGCTGACTCCTGCAGTGCCATTTTTGGGAAAGGCTTCTGTGGCCAATGCAAGGGAAAGGGCTGGAAAACACGTAGCAAAAAGCAGACAACCCACCATTTTCATGGAATCATGGAAATATATAATGGCTTGTGTTGGGAGGAACCCTAAATACCATCCAGTTCCAACCCCCTGCCATGGGCAGGGACACTTTCCTTTAGACCAATTTCTCTACGTTGCACTTCTCGAAAGCAAACCAAAGCAGGTGTGGAAGATTGATTCCCCACATATCAACACCAGACAAATGGATAATTGCATGCTTTGACTGGTTGTCTCAGTCTCTGTCAGCAACAAGCCCCTTCCCCTGCCCTTCCCTGGCCCTGGGGGTCTCAGTTCCAGCACCCAGCAAAACCCCAACCAGCAGCCAGTGGCCAGAGGGAAGCAGCAAAGAGAAAGGAGCAGTGATGGGCTTTAATTTAGTTAATCTGTCTCTAAAAACGCCACCTATTAAAAGAATAAGGCTTTAACTATCTTGTCTGTCAGAAACAAATTGCTACTGCAACATCAAAGTTCCCCAGTTTAGTTAATGTTTATTTAAATGACCATTTTCCACTGGCAGATAAAAGATTGAAGTGTTTTGTTGCTATTGTTGTTTTTTTAGAGTCCTCGAATATGAAGGCGCCTGGAGCCAGCATTTGATTCTCATTATGTTATGACATTTTTTTCCCCCTACATAATTTGAATAACACTCTGCTTAACTCAACAGCTGGAGGGATATGGCTTTTTCCTGAAATTTTAGAAAAGATAGTTCTGTGTAAACCTCCTCCTCAAAAAAAACAACAAACCAACAAACCAAACCCCTAAGAAGTGTGGTGTAGGTAGCAGAGTGCTCATTTTCCCTAAGCACCTTTCCACGGCCCTGGAAATGATCCCCCATGGTTTTTATTTACAGCAGTGATTAGTAAAGCACAGCCACTCAGACGGAGGGAAAAGTGCTGGCACAAAAGGTGTTTTAATGGCATTCACACCTCTCCATTAGGAAGCAGATTGGTAGTTACCCACTCTCAGATTTCCACCTCTGAAAGGGATCATTAGGATCAATTAGCCTTCCCCTGTCTAGTACGAGCTGCAGAGTTTCAGCTGGTTGTTTTGAAGTGAAGCTTTCACTCGCTGGAACTGAAGCTGGTATTTAAGAGGAGGTTTAAATCAAGCTGCTCTGCCTTGATTTCAAGATTCTGGGTAAATTCCTGTCGGTCATCCCTGCTCTGTTCTGCTCCCCACCCACAGACCTGCCTGGGCACTCTGAAATCCCACTGAGCCAAGCTCCCACCAGCTCCATGCAGGCTCAATCCAGGCCCATGAGGACCTGATTTAGTGGTGAACATGGTGGTGCTGCGTTCATGGTTGGACTTGATGAGCTCAAAGGTCTTTTCCAACCTTTATGACTCCAGGATTCCATGACTGTGGTTTGAGTGCTCAGCAAGCCCAAACCTTACCCTGCATCCCACGTCTCAAAAGAGCATCAAGTCCCTGCCAAGTCCAACTCTCAGTGGGAGCCAAATGGATTTTATCCTCCCTGAGACAGCACTGCTTTTAAATTGGGATTTCCAGGGCGCTTTAGATTTCTTTACCGCCCTCCTCGTACCTGAACCACAAAGCTCTCCTGCCTCCCTGATCATATGCAAGTTGAAATGAAAGCCAGATTTGATTCAACTTTTCTTAAATCTTGCTTCTTACTGCTCCTCTGGGCACATTATTGAAAATCCAGAAACTCTTCCTCATTTAAGGAGTTAATGAGAGTCATTTTAAACCCTTGAAACGTGCTCAGGGCTTACCTGCTGCTCAGAAATGGATTTCCAAGGTCTCCCCGGCAGCTTTGCTCTATCACAGTTTCGGGCCATGGTTTACTGAATTCCTGAACTCTGTATCCTGGCATTCCTGCATTTTATTACCCCATATCTCACAGTTCATATGCTGCTTGAGAAGGTCACTCCTGGCTGCCTTCAGCCACATTAACGATTGTTAATTGGATCTGGTCATCCTAAAGTCAAGGTCAACACACAAGGATTTGGTTTCACTTTGCATAACCTCCTGTCTCTCTGCTGACCTGTGTTTTTTCCCACAAAGGCCAAGTCTGCTCTGTTTTCTTCAAACCTCTGGCACCCCACAGCAGTGCTGTTGATTCCAGAATAAGCCTGTTCCACGTTTCTCTCTCCCAAGCTTCCAGATGTTGCACCCAGTTCCAAGCTTGGCTGCAGGCAAGGAGCAGCTGGGCTTAAGGGCTGCAGAAGCTGCTCCATGGTCCTGTCCAGCACCTTTCTTTATAGCAACATTATCCAAAAATGGTGGAAACATGTCAGTAGAAAAAAAAAAACCAAACATGAGGTGTTGGAGTAATTTTTCATTTGCTTTCACACCAAGCCTCACTTCCAAAGTTGCAGAGCACTCACAACTCCAAGAAAGGCAGTGAAACCTTTCTTTAATTTAATTAGTTAGTCCATCACTATAAAAGTTTGGAGAGAAATGGAGGAACAGATCTAAACTACAGGATCTGGTAATTTATGAGTTATGGCATAAAACCAGTAGCAATTTTAGTCAGGCCATGATTTACAGACACAATGTAGGGGAGCAGAAGCAAGTGCCCTGAAGCCATAAAATAAGGTTACTCACCGGCAGAACCATGCTTCAGCCTGACAGCAGTTCACATTTCCTTAAAACACAGAAATCAGTGTCACAGCCAGCCAAGAGCTGGCCCAGAGCTGCCAGAGCATCACTGCAGGGCAGGGCAGGCAGGGGCTGTGCCAGGGGCACACGGTGCAGTTGTGACGGGCGAGATCCCAGTCCCTGCTCTGACACCGTGTCAGCCCCGCCAGGGGAATTATCTCCCTGTCTGCTTATTGCTGTGACTCCCTGCCCGACCTCAGCTGGCCAAGGGTGAGGGAAAATCAGCCTCTTACATCTTTTAGAACAGGAGAAACCTCCCTGTGCTGTTGCAGCGGCCTCAGGGTTTGCAGGGAGGGTCCCAAAGGGCTCAGACCCTGAACCAAGCCCTGGGTTGTGTGTCAGGACTTGACCTGAGCCTGACCATCACCCCAGAAATCTCACCTGCACTGGGATTTTGATCAGATCTCCAGAACTTCCTTCTGGGGTCAGCCCTGACATGTGCAGAAAGAGCCTTTCTCGGCTTCCTTGGGCTTCCCATTTCCATTTCATTCCATGGGCTTGGGAAGTGTTAGAAGTGGAACAGAGAGTGCAAATTATTTTTATCTGAATTTATCTGGACCTTCCAGGCAGGCTGGGTGCAGAGGATGGAGGTCCCTCATGTGTTTATACTCTCTCTAAGCCACTGGCTCAGAACAAAGAGGTCAGCAGCCATCATTTCCTTGACCTCTGAATTGCTAAACTCTTCTCACTTCTGACTGTCTCGTGCTGGTTCCAAAAAAAAAAAAAGGTTTCATACTAAATCCTTAGCAGGGCAAGAAAGAAATCTATCCCCAGGGGAGGAAAGGCAGCAAAGGAGAAAATAAACTCTCAGATTAAATTCTAAAAGTGCTTTATTAACACTTTTTTTCTTTTTAAAGCTTAGTTCCCCCCGTGAACATACACATCTTGAAACCTTTCGATTTCTTAATAGCACATTCTCATTTAAACCACAATAAAAAGATGCTGAGGGAAGAATGAAAGTGTCTCTAATTTCCCCTTAACCTCTTACCAAATTGCTATGGAAACAACAAATATCATATTTCAGTGGTCATCCACATGGACAGAGTGTTATTTGCAATTGCAGGAGCACTCAAATGGCTGCACTGCAGGCAGTCTGCTCCCAAAATCCTTCCCTGGAAAAGTCTGGTCCACACCCACCAGTAGCACTTGGGGCAGTGACTGTCACAGGGTCACAGCCCATCCTTGTGTCCCTTGATAATTCCTGCCAAAGGACAATAATGGACACAGACTCTTTCCCAGCTGCAAAGGAGCTCATTGCCTTGGAATGGATTTAAACCCCCATGCAATCAAGCCCCACTGCTTTTCTTCCTGGCAAGGCACTGGGAATACCTTCAGGTATTTCCAGTGAAACCTTTGATTCCTTTGGATTATGGGTCCTTTGGATTATGGGTCCTGTGGATTATGGACATTTCTGCTTTGCAGGCTGGGCAGGCACCTGAGCAGATTTATTATTACAGCACAGAGACCCTCAAATCCCCCTCTGTTCTGGATGCTGGAGCAGAAGTAAAACTAATCACAGGATGTTCAGTTCATCTGTTTGCAAATGGACACTGTAACTTCATTTATCCTCTGCAAGAAATGTTTGCAAATGAACATCATAACTTCATTTATCCTCCTCTGGGCCTGCACCACATGCCCAGGGTGCCCAGAGAATCTGTGGCTGCCCCATCCCTGGAAGTGTCCAAGGCCAGGTTGGATAAACTTGGAGCAACCTGGGCTAGTGGAAGGTGTCCCTGCACATGGCAGAGGGTGGCACTGGATGGGCTTTAAGTTCCCTTCCAACCCAAAGCACTCTGTGATTTTATGTTTCTCTTTCAGAGCAGGTTTCTGAACACAACCACCTGCCACTGCCAATTCCCAACCCAGAGGGCTCTCCAGTCTTCACACACCATACAACGTGTATTTATCCATCCTTTCATTTCCATAGGCTCTGTGTACCCTACACACATCATTGACAGTGATTAATGTCTTTCACAGTTTGATTCTATAGAAATTGCCTACTCCAAAAAAGCTCAGTGTATTTCCTTAAACAAATCAAGTTTGATAAATATTAATGCACCGTGGCCTCGCTGTACGGTAAGTCTGGATCTTTGTAGCTAATGATTTGAATGGCTGATAAAATTGTATTTAAATATTTTATGCAGGAAGAGATCTGTAACTAAGACACCACAGGGTGTTACACAGGCACTGGGTGCAGGTTTGCCCCAGACAGTCCCACGTTGGCACTGCACTCCCAAAGTCCTCTCCTGAGGTCTCCAGCTCTTCCAGGGCTGTCTCTCCCTCCCTCCTTCCCCTCCTGTTGCTGCTTCTTGTGCCAGCCAAAAAAATCTTGTTGCTGTGTCTTCAAAAGGCAAAATTCCTCTGCCTTTTGAAAGGAATCTGCAGTGGAGCCAGGAGCTGGGATGGTCACAGTTTTCCAAGGGCTCCTGGTGCCCTTTCCCTGCCCCAGCCTGTCCTGGCAGCTCGTTGGGAGTCAAGTACTAAGGACAGCAGGCACTTGGTGTCTGGGGTTGGTATTTTCCTTTCAGAGGTTTGGCATTACCATGGTGGAGGCTTCTCATGAGTTTTCCCTTCTCCCCTTCTCTCCTGGGATGCCTGGAAAGCAGCAGTTGGACAGGGCTGGGGGCTGGAAGGGATGAGGGGTTTGGATCAGGCTCTGGCAGCTCTGCAGGCAGAGGCAGGAGGACCTTGCAGAGCTGCCACACGTGTGGTGGGGGATCCCTGGGCAAAGCTGGGGGATGCTGGCTGGTTTTTTTCCAAGCTGATTTCTTTCCCAATCATTTTAGGGTTTGCGGGCATCCTGCCCACCAGTGCAGGCACCAGTGGGTGAGAACCAAGCACTGGGTTAAACTGGGGGGGAACCTGAGGATGTTCAAGCAGCCTCCCTGACCCAGGATGAGGTTTCAGCTCAGCTCCCACCTTCTCACCCTGTTTGAAAACACCCCAAGCACAGAGGATGTGTGTGGAGCACCAAAACCAGCGCTGGGTTTGTGCAGGGCTGGTTCTTTCTCTGCAGTCTCCTTACTCTGCTTTCTTCCAGGGTTTCATGGTCCATTGATCTGAGCAGAGGAGGAGAAACACTGGGTTTAATTCAGGACCACTGAGCACCACGATGGGAAGCACAGGACACTGTTTGCCAGGCCCTTCTCTGCTCTGGGAACCACCAGACAAGTTTTGGCACGTGGGGAGATGCCAGCTGCTGGGAGAGGTGAAGTAAGTGCCTGTTCCTTGGGAAATATCACCTGGCAAGGAATTTCAAAGGCTTCAATCTCCCAGATTTCCTTGGCTCTCAGAGTCACAGGCTTGTTTGCAGCTTTATGACTAGTCCTTGATATCCTAAAAATACACCAGGTGGTTTTTGAGTGATTCTAAGCACGGGCCACGTTGCTCAGAGTGTGGGAACAGGACATATGCAGCACTGCACTCCTGTTATCACCAAAATGTGCTCATCAGAGCACCCTGTGCTGTGCAATCCCTCTCTCCTCCTTTAATTTCAGCTCCATGTTGAGGATTTTCCCCTCTGTGATATATTAATTTCAAATATTGACTCACCAGATTCTGTGATTGATAGAACTCAAACATATTAGTCTTATTACATCCTATATACTTTAATTAACTTCAGCGGGTGATGTTAATCAACTTGAAGGCTGAGATGTGGAGCAGCTAAGTAAATGAAAGGGAGATGGAAAAATATCTCAGTACATTATCTACCTGTGTGCAGAGCTCCTACTCCCAAGCCAGACACATTTACAAGGTAGGTTTTTTGAACTAAAAGCTGTTTGTGGGACATTTAACATCAGGTTCCTTCATTTAAATTAAAACAAATGTTCAGACTGCACAGTAGTTTGATCAGGTTATGAAAAACATTGAAAGGAAATATTATTTAAAATAGTGATGTTTAAAAAAAAAGGGGCTGGGACTGAAATTTAGTATTTCTGAGGTCAAGAGCTAATGGGAAAAGAGGAAGCACAGAATCACTGAATGGTTTGGGTTGAAAAGGACCTTAAAACTCATCCAGTCCCACCCCCTGCCATGGGCATGGACACCTTCCACTAGCCCAGGTTGCTCCAAGCCCCATCCAACCTGGCCTTAGACACTTCCAGAGATGGGGCATCAACAATTCCCTGAAAACAGGCTGATGTCCTCAGTATTAACTTTCCAATCACATTCAGAAGTGCTTGTAAAGAAAATGGAGGTTACCCCTTGGAGTAACACGTACCCAGGGGAAATATCATTTAACATTTTGAGGTTTCCTCATGACCTTGCAATCTTCCTTAATTCCATCACCACACCTCTGTGTGTTCCTGCCATCTAAATATGCAATCAGCCTTTAAAGCCTTGCTAAACTTTCAGCTTTGATATAAAAGAGGTTGTAATTTCCACCCCAAGCCAAAGAGCTGAACACCTTGAGCCACTGCAAGCATTTCCAGCAGGGGATTCATTTCTCTCCTTGGGGGATCCACTGGGTTCATTAGTTGATGTACCTGGTTCAGTAGATGGCACATTTGATTAAATAAGTGATGTATTATTATTTTGGCTCTAAGTGAAGGATTCATTTTTCCACTGGATAATTTCCCCACTGCTGGTAGCTCAGTTCATCTTGGTTTTTCAGGGAGCCTCACATAAGTCCCAGCACTATCAGTAGCTCCTTTCATGGCTGGTATGTCCATGATATCAAACTCTGCACCGAGAAACACTTGACATGCAAAATGTAACGTGAAAAACGTCCAATATGTTATGCAAATATGTTTCTGAGCCTGGAAAATGCACAAACATGAAGCTATTCTTTGCAATTTATTTCAATTTTACCAGCCCTTGTACACATGCAATATTTAGCAGTTTCCCTGAAGTACCTTGTCATGAAGTACCCCCTGTGCCCTCAGAGTGCCCACCAGGGAGTTCTTCACCCATCAGTGAAAGGCAACAGGGTGTGAGGCAGCAGCTGCTCGTGCACACATGGATCCAGCAGCCCCCTCCAGGGTGGGATGTGACAGCTGTTCCTGCCAGGATCCCTCCCCCAGCCTGGGAATGCTGTTCCTGCCACACTTCCTTTCACAAGCAATATTCCTCACCGTGACACGACGCTCAGCTCCATGAAAAAAGAGAGAGAAAACGTTACACACAGTCACATAAATCACAGAACCAGGGAATCAGAGGATGGGTTGGGTTGGAAGGAGCCTTAAAGTTCATCTCATTCCACCCCTCTGCCATGGGCACCTTCCACTATCCCAGGTTGCTCCAAGCCCTGTCCAACCTGGCCTTGGACACTTCCAGGGATGGGGCAGCCACAACCTCTTGGATGTGAATCATGGCCATGAAGATCAGCAGGGACTGAACTGAGCAGGGATTTGCTTTGTGATGTTCCACTGGTCCCTTCCATTAGGTCCCCAAATGTAACTCCTCTCTCTCCAGCTGTGGGTGCTCTGGCTCCTGATCTCTCATGGTGTATCACAGGACAGAAGGACGTGGTGGTTGCTGGACTCTGCCCCCAGCCCTTCCTCCCCAAGCTCCCATCACTGGGTGGGTCCAGAGGAGCACCCAAGGACAAAAATGCCATGATAAAAAGGGGGAAACATTCCAGAGGTGGCAGAAGGTTCTACTTCACTTGCCTTGTAGAGGCTGAGGTGTATTTAGTGTGAAGTTTACTGTTTCCTATCCCATAGGACAACCTCTCTGGTGGGGTCACAGCCACCTACAGCTGTAGCTGCCCCTAAAATGGGACACAGCACTCCTTGGCAGCCCACAGCCATGCCATGCTCCAGCCAGGGTTTGTCCCCAGCCCCGTGGATGTGTCAGCTGGAAGTGAGATGGGCAGGGAGATTGCCTCTGCTGGAATTTGGCCAGGACAATGGGATGAGCCAAAAAAGCATCTCCCTGGGACAAAAGGTTCCAATTTAGTTGGGGCTGCTGCGGCCAACTATATCCAGCCCAGTAACAACATCTCCTCTACTACTTGCAGCTGTATAAATCATTCTGCCTTTAATTACTGAGCCAGGGTATTGCATACATACAGCCCAGAGTAATCTCAAAGAAATGGAACTTTGCCCTGAAATTAAGACTTAATCTCCTGTTTTGCTGGGCTTTTTTTTTTTTGCACTCACTGAATGCTGTGACCTTGTCGCTCCTCCTGTTCGTGGGACTCCACATTAGAAGCCGCTTTCAGGAGCAGAAATTGTGTGAGAAACCCAGAGTTTTATAGCAGGGAGATTTAATTTAGATAGCAGGGGCTGATCACTGCCGTGTCTTTTGTACCACACTAAACTTTCCATGCTAACAACCAACGAGCAGCAAATCCTTGGAGCGAAATGCGCACGGGGCACAACTGCTGTGGTGGCACCTGGGTGGCTCTTCCCCTGAGGGGACAGTCCCCGTGTCCCAGTGGCCTCAGGAGCCTCTTCCATGGGTGAGGGGCTGCTGCCAGCCCACCCCACCCCACCCCAGGCAGGGAGCAGGGGCTCCATCCCACCTCCTCTGCACGGTCCTCGTGTGATTTCCAGTGACCTTTATGGCCCAGGGAAACCCTCTTTCTCACTTCCACAGCCTTTGACTGTCTGGCTTTTTATAGAATATTAATTTATGGGAACAAAGGCTGTCTTTTCCTATGTGTATGGAGAGCATCTGGCACCAATTACAAATCAGGCTTCTAAGTGCTTAAATACTATAAATGCGAACCAAAACAGCCAAAAATCTCTTTTTTCCCCCTCCCCCTAGGCAGCTGGGTGCATCTCTGCCATCTTGTGTCATAAATGACCTTGGGTTGGACTTTGTGGTTTCCTTGATGTAAATTTAGCCTTGCAAACCCAAAGTTCACTCCTTTGACACCACCATATGAAATATTCAGCTCTGCATATAAAGCACTTGCCCACCTTTCTCCAGATCAATTTGCCTGGCAGCTTGGAAGCTGCCAGTGTTCCAGTTTAACTTCAGACCTTAAAACAGAACTGTTCCCCAGGTTTAAGCTAAGTTTTTTTTTTTCCCCCCCTTAATCTTGGTAATCAATAAAATACAATTGATTTTTACAAGCATAAATCATAAGTGCCTCTTAGTGCTCAGAGAGTACATTCAGTCTTGGTAACGAGACCGAAAGATCTACTCTTTGTTTTGCTCTATGAGCTGTTTGTCATGTTGAAGAGGCTGCTGTGAATGACTCACTTCGCTTTGAAGAGAGATTTATTTTTATAAACCATTATTCCTTCTTTTGCAAAGACATATCTCCCCACACACACACATATCATGGTGGTACAATTAAATTTCGTGTTTTCACTGTGGAGGGTGTGACTCTGGGGTCGCTCTCCTTGCTCCCCAGGGTCCTGGATGCTCCCAGTGCTGGCTGGGTCAGGGTTTTTCCATGGGGCAAACACTCACAGGACTTTTTGGAACATCCCAGATCATCACTGGAAGTGCTGGTATAAATTATTCCCAGATGAGAAGAAGAACAGGCAATACTGGTATAGGGTAGAATGTCTTCTCCACTCCAGTGATACAACAGTTTATTTTGTTCAAAAAGAAACAGCCACTCTCCCAGGTATTAACCCCAGAATCTTCCTTTCCAGCTGGTTTTAGGTCATGCTCAGCCTTCCCTGGCACTGCCCATGGCAGGGACCACCCAAACCCAGCAGATACTCCCAGACAGAACCACTGAGGGGTCAGAGCCACGTGTGGAAAACCTTGGGGCAAGACTTGGACTGTCCAAGGCCAGGATTTGCACTTGGATGATCCTTGTGGGTCCTTTCCAGTCAGGAAATCCTGTGATTCTCTGATTCCCACCACAGCAAGCAAAGCTGTTTTTTGGGAGGGGGGAGAAACACCGAGCGCCGTGATGGGGCTGAGGGGTTGGGATGAAGGGATGTGGTGATGCCACTTCCCAAGGCTGGAGCCTCTGGAGAGCCCAGGCAGGGCCTCCTTGGGGCTGTTTGCTGTGGGCAGGCTGGGCTGTAGTTCCCTGCTCCTCATTTACACCCCATCCCCTTGTTTTTACAGTCTGGCTTTCCCACAGCCCGTGGAGAGCTGTGGCTTGGCTGCTTTTTAAGGCTTCACATCACAGAAACATCCAAGTGATGTCATTCCCCAGCACGTGCAGCCTTGAACTTCCAAACCTGGAGCTGTTCCTGTGCCTCCCATTCCCAGCTGGAAAGCAGGTCAGCTGCTGCTGCTGCTCTGTGAGCATCTTCAGGGAGCTGCTGTTTGTACTTTGCAGGGTTTGGTCCTGTGGTAGGACTTTTGTCACAGTGAGAGCTGGAGGAGCCAGCTCTTCTTTTGAAATTCATTTATATAAAAAGTAATACCTGCCTTGTCTGGGCTCTCCTTCTTGACAGTGACTTATAACTGATGTTTCAAAAAATATGCAAAAATTCCTGCAATGTCTCCAGCCTGTCAGCAATATATGCAAGAAAATTGCTTCCTGACCTCCATCATTTCATAACCTGAAGCAGGAGGGCTCATAATCTCAGCTCCTGTATATGCTACAGTTCCTGAAGCTGCAGATTCTCATCTTATTATTATGGACAGATTGGATGCCAAATAGTTATAGCTTAATTTAAATGTCTATTCTAATCTTTACTCTTTACTTCCTCCCTAGTTTTTATTGAAGTAAACAATCTATTTGCAAAATGAAATGCTTAAAATAGGAGGGTTTTTCTGTGGGGAAATTCAGAGCTGGAATTATTTATATTAGCCGGTCAGAAATTGGTAGCTGTTTTACTTGAGAAGTTAAAAGCTTTTTAGACAGCTTTGTTTTCCTTCAGAACATAAATATAAGAACAGAGCTCAGTTTGTTTTAATGTTCTGTTGACAGAAACTGATGCTCTTATGGCTCCTGCTAATGAAGAGTGTGTTAGAGGTGTACATTTAATTTTAGCTGTTTGCTTGGGATTTTATGTTTGTCTGCACTCCACACATCTCACAGCAACATCTCAGCTCTTGAGTCCAGCTTTGAGCAATTCCTTCCACTCTTTTTTCCATGTTTTGCCCAACTCCTGCCTCATCTACTTGGATGATTCTTGGACCACGTCCCCCCCACCCTGTGCCTACACAGGTGCTCCCTCTCCGGGAGCTCCCGTTCCAGTGAGTGAGGAATCTGCAGATTGATTTCTCTATGTGGTCAATCAATATTTATGTGCATTAATATTGTTTCCAGCATCTATCCAGTAAGGACACCAATCTTCAGCCAGTTCCCCCACACTCTCCCATTTTCACTCACAGGCACCACCTGTTAGGGGGAAGTTTGCTTCATATTGGCTGAATGTTGAGCAAACCAAGGGAAGTCTGGATTAGCAGAGCTGAATAAATCCACCCCAAGACTTTCCTCTTTTCCATTTTTCCTAATCAGGAATGTTGTCATCTTGCCTGACAGATTATTAATGCTACACACCAGCATGTAATAGAGATTGTGTTTTTCCATTCAGGGATTTTTTTTTTGTCCTGATAAACAGCCTGGCATAGACAAGTTACCCCAGTCACTGCACGAATGGTGGCTGAGTTTAAACACAGCCAAATTCTTGAGAGCTGCTGGCCCTGGGCCAGGAGACCTCTGTCATCACTCTTGGCTCCTCCTCTGCAATCCATCACCAGTGACCCATCACCCCGGCAGCTACCAGAAGAAATCTGGCATCTGGTGCCTGTTTTTATCCCAGCTCAGGTTCTGGTTTCTTTATCTTCATGTCTGGCTCAAAGCTGCTCGAGCAAAGAAGAATCTTTCTGTTGAATCCAACAAGCTTCATGTTTTGTTTTCCTTTCCTTAGATATGTCCCAGTCCTGGTTGGTTTTTTATATTCCTTTCTGTAAGGAAATAAAAATTAACCTTCTCTGTGTTTACTCTCTCTGTCTTTGCTCCATCTCTTCTATATGGTGGGGGTTTTTTTACTGATAATTTATTTCTACCTGTTTATCTTAGATATTCCTTCTCCTCAGCATTTCTCATACTGTGAGGTGGCTTGTGAGGGCTGGTAAATGATGGGATGTGGAGCATTTTATAGCTGGGTCAGCAGTTCAGTGATGAGTACAAGTCACAGACATCCAGGCTTTCTGGCTGATGTGGACCAGGCTCCAAATTCCATGTAGGAGATGGTTTAGCTTGTAACAGGGGAGCATGTGGGACTCAGGCTCTGAAAACACAGAGCCTGGGGCATGTCCTCTCCTCTGTGCCGAGCTCCTGTTTCCCCCTGATCCATCTCATGAGCCCCAGGAGACTTCCTGCAGTGTAGACATTTTTTGGCACCCTTAGCAGCTGGGATGGGAGTGACCAGAGCACAGCCACACTCCACAGAGTGGATCATGGACTTGATGGATCACGGACCCTTCAGCCACCCTGTGTGACCTGAAATGCTGGCAGTGAGGTGGTTGTCCCTCATTAATCACCACGTGGTTTTTGCTCAGAGCCAATATTATCACTTGCAGCTCCCCACTGGAAGAAAAAGTGCACAGGGCTGGGGGCAAGGATGGGATCCTCCCAGCAGGACATTATTGTTTCCACCTGGAGCCCCTGAACCTCACTGCTGCTGAGCTCAGGTGACCATCAGCAGGCTCTGATGACCATCAGCAGGCTCTGATGGCCATCAGCTATGTCTGATTACCATCAACTATCTCTGATTACCATCAACTATCTCTGATGACCATCAGCTGTGTCTGATGACCATCAACTGTCTCTGATGACCATCAGCTGTCTCTGATGACCATCAGCTGTGTCTGATGACCATCAACTGTCTCTGATGACCATCAGCTGTGTCTGATGACCATCAGCTGTCTCTAATGACCATCAGCTGTGTCTGATGACCCTCAGCTGTCTCTAATGACCATCAGCAGGCTCTGAAATACCCCAACCCTGAGACCCAGCCCTTCTTTTAGCAGGTGGGATCAGGGCTGGGAGAGGTGCTGGACAGGGGCAACCTGCCCTGGTGGGGCTCTCTGGGTGGCTGTAGAAATTCCAGTAGGAGATCCAGGTTTGGTTTTGGGAAACCCAGGCTCTCTGGAACACCTCAGGGTGCTGACTATGCTCCTGCAATGAGGATAAAAATAGGCCATGAGATGTGTAGAAAGGACAAAATGCAGGTGAAAAGTTTAGGTGCGTAGTCAGAGTCAGCTCTGAGTGGCTCCTGGCAGTGCTGCTCTCACCCTGCAGCCTGGAGTTGCTGCTTTCCTCGACAGAAAACACCAGGAGAGAACAGATTTGGGAGCTGTTGTACCTGCTGGAGGCTCTGAGTGGGAGGAGAGCGGCTGCAACACAAACCCATGGACTTAAACAGTGAGTACAAAGAACCACAACTGCCTTCTCTGATGCAACATAGAAACTGCTGCTTTAAATTATTCATTCCTTTGCTATAGTTTGTTTGTTTTATATTTATTTGACATGGTCTAGAAGTTGGAGTAATTTTCTAACTCACTGAATGATATTTTTTTTTCACTCTTTTAAGCACCTTCCCTGTCACATGAAAACAATTTTCAGTCAAGACTCCAAAGCACCCACTCAGAGCTAATGGACTTTATTTCCTGTGAATCTCATTGGATACATTTAATTTAAATACATTTGTGTGGGGAGGCTGAGGCAGCCTTTGGCTTGAGGTGTCCCAAACTCCTTTCTATGCAAATACCTACAAAGGGGAGTAGTAACCCTGTAGCATCCAGGTTAAACACCCCTTTGCACAACAGGGTGTGCTGTGAAATGCTGTTTCTGCCTCTCTCTTTCTTGCCTTTTTTTTGTTTTAAATTGAAGCAAAGCATTTGAGTGTTGTGGAGGGAGTTTTTTTGGGTGGTTTGTGCTCATCTGAAGCTGAGCTGTGTGAGCAGAGTTGCAGTGGGAATCACCCTGCTGGCAGCGACAGCCGGTGAGCCCGGGCAGAGCTCCTTCCCTGGGTCAGCCTGGCAGAAAGAAATGCCATAATGCCACTTCCCTCCCCACATTTTCTTCCACTGAGTAATTTATTAATTACAGCATGCCCACTGGAGAATAAAACCTTGGCCTCATTTTGTTCTGAGTGTCAGGGGATGGGAGTTTGTGCTTAGGAGCAGCAGGTGTGAAAGCAGATTGTGATAGGACAGGTGAGGTTTGGAGGTGCAGAGTTCACTGGTTTTTGTTTAAAGGTTTCAATTCACCTTCCTGGGAGAGGAAGGACTATTTTGCACATTAGAAAACTGAAACAGGGGCAACAGAAATGCCTTGGTGAAGGGCAAACACGAAGTGAGTCACTGCCCATGATCTCTGCTGAGTTTTGCTTTTCATATTCATCAAATTCCTTTAGGTCTGAAAAATGGTGAGAGAGGATGAAAAGCCTACAGATAGTGCCATAGGAGGGTGGGTGCAATAATTTAAGCATATTTTGTACTCAAAAACCTACAAATTAATGAAATATCATCCAGACTGGGATGAAGTTCAGAGGTTATGGATCAGCTCATCATGTAATCAAACCTGGGAGACCAGTGTTTCATTTCCAAAATTGCGTTTAGATACTTTGAGGGAAAATTAATTTTAAATGTTGTCAGGGAAATTTTTCATACCAGCAGTAGTTAAACCCATCTGTAGGGCAAGAATAACATCATAAATTAGCAGGATAATTCAGTTTTTATTTGTGGAGAGCCCTGAATGACTGAACCACTAGTTTAAAAAACAAAATACTACCAGAGTGTGTGAGAGTTGATGCACCCGAGAAAATCAAGTCTTGGAGAGTCTGACAAAAGAAACTGGGAAAGAAAGACAATTGGATTAGTTCCTTTTAGCAACTAATTTGCTGAGCTCACTGTTGTCCAAGTTCCCCCAGAAAAGCACTTAGAGGCAGTGCCTGTCCTTTAAAATGGTTTGTGTGCTCAGCACCTTCTGCAGAAGAGGTTGGAGTTCCTGTCAGGAAACACTAAATAAATTATAACAATAATTAAGAACCTGCCACTTTCTATAAAGCTTTGTGTTTGCTCCACTTTTCCTAAGGTGAAAAGAAACCCTCCAGTGGCTGTTCATGGACAGCAGCACTTTGTCTGGGGTTCTGGTGGGTTGGAGGATGGACCAGGCTCTGATCCAGGTGAAGCCCTTTGTTCAGAAATCACAGAATCATGAAATAGTTTGGGTGGACAGGGACCTTAAAGATCACCCAGTTCCACCCCCTGCCATGAGCAGGGACACCTTCCATGAGCCCAGGTTGCTCCAAGCTCTGTCCAACCTGGCCTTGGACACTCCCAGAGATGGGGCAGCCACAGCTTCTCTGGGCACCCTGTGCCAGGGCCTCCCTGGACAACCCCATCCCGGGTGGGTTTGTGGGTGCAGAGAGGGAAAGGAGCTTTTTCCTAAAGCCTTGAATCCATCAGGCCAAGTTTCAGCCCCCACTGGTTTTATCTGGTGACAGGAACCCCGAGTACCTCAAAATACCTTGAATGCAGCACTCGAGTTCTTTGCTGAGAATTTTAAGCTTTGCCTACAAACCTGAAAATTCATTTTGCTTGCTGTAATGTGGAACACTTCAAATTCCTATTGTTTCTAAAATGACTCCAGATAACTCCTCCTGGCTGCCTTTATAAACCTGGAAGCTGTTCAGCTTCACCAGAGTGTTCCCTGCTTGAAGGCGACTCTTCCTTCTGCTCGGGGGGAAAATAAATTGAGGCTTTCAGAAGCAGAAAATGAGCAGAGTGTGCTCTGAACTGGTGTTGCAGTCACAGTTCCGCCTTGAAAAGGTGATGTGTTCTGGCCATTTTGATTTCCTAATCCATGGTCTGTTCAGTGGGTCAACTCCATGACCCTTAAACTCGGGAGGGATCCAATACTCTGAGTTTAATCTGCCTAAAACTAGCCAAGTCTGAAATACTGAGTCAAAATTGAAATGCAGCTAATCTAATATGTATTGATTCGGATTTTTTCTTTTCTTTTTTAAATAGAGCTCATCTAGGAAATGCAGCTTTTCCAGCAATGTCTGGGGCAAAATTCACTTATTGTTTGGTTTGTTAGCAGACCTGTCACTCATGTTTTTCTGTAATTTCAGTGCCTTATTATTTCTAGAAGTTTAGAAAAAGCAAGAGCATTTTAAATCTGAGTGAGAAGTAACACTGGATGATTTCAAGCAACTGCTTTCTCAGGTCTGGTCTTCTTTCCTTATCTTGCTGAAGAAATTATATTTGAGTAGGTGAAATCATCAGGATTAGTTCATCTGAAAATAAATTAGTTGTTTTACTCTTCTAAGAATGGACAAATTGGAATCTATTAACACTGGTGCCTAATTAGTAGCTGAGGGTGTTCAAGTGTTATGGGTAAAGCATATTGGAAGTTTTTATTGGAAATGCAAGTGAAATTTGTGAGAACTGTGAGAATTGACCCTCTGTGAGTGAAACTGGGAGAAATCCCCTTTACCTCAACTGGTTTTGGGGAGTGAAGCACTGAGTTATCTAATAAATCACCTTCCTACAACCCTGAGCACCAGGGAGGGAGATCCTGTGTGGGCACAGGGTCAAACAGCAGGGAAGGAATTCCTGCCATCAGGAAACCCTTCCAACAAGGGTTGTGGGGGTTTTTTTGAGATGCTTATTTGAGAGAAAATATCTGCACTTGTCATAACCAGCCTTCACAACAGCCAGGTCTAAGAGCTCCAAAAATGACTGAGCTAAATGAGGTAGCTCTGAGCACATGGAAAAAGCAAGGAATGCTGTGTTGGAGACACCAGGCTGACCTCAGCCCAACTAGAGAAAAGACAAAGAACTGGCCTAAGGTTCCTACTAAATTAAATTGTGCATTAAAGTGCACCAGGTGAGGTTTGATCCAGCCCATTAACTACCTGACTACTTACCAAACCCACCCAGAAATCCTGCCCAGAGATACTTTCAGAAGGAGCCATGCTCCTAATAAATCACATTTCTGCACAGAAAGATAAAACCTCTGAGAATATTTTGCGGCGTGTTCCCATGGAATGTGAAATTTCCTGGGATGGGAAATGCTGTAGCTATCATATTTAATTAATCCTCTTCCTCAAAGAGGTTCTTATCCTCCCACCTTTGTAATGCAGTTCAGGTCACTCCACTGGGATTTCCCACCCCCCCATGTCTGGCATTAATTCAGTGCATCACTTCAGATGAGGAGATGGAGAGTTCAATCCAGAGGTGAATCAGGGTTAGGGCATTTTGGAAATGCAGGAGGTCTTTTGCTGAATATGGATCCTGCCTCCTGCTTCAAAGTCCTGCAGGAGCCCCAGTCCCTCCTCCCCATCCTAAAAAAGGCCTCCCTTCATCACACTGACCTTGCCAAAGCTCCCCCTGCCTCCCTGCAGAGCATTTGTTTGGGATGTCTTGGATATGATGGATTTCTTCGAAGTGGATTTGGTAATATTTGATCATTTGTCCTGCTTTTGGAAGAGATCTTTCTCCCTCTATTTTTCCCCCGTTTTTCTGTTCTCTGTATTTTCATTCCTTTAAGGTTTCCTCATCTTAGCCTGCAAATCTCACATCTGCAGCACAGCCAGATGTTTCCAATGGAATGTGTGTTCACTCTGAGGTATCCCCTTCTCAGCCATCATCCATTAAATCCCTGCATCCCAAAACACCCTGCCTGGCCTAAATCTGAAGTGCATTAGAGTGATGGGGATCAAATGCAACGTTTGGATTTGATTCAAACTCCAAATCCGTGCTAAACTGACGCTGTTCTTACCCGAGCTTTTAGTTAATGCTTTTAAAACAATTCTGCTGAGTTGGTGCTTTCATCTGCAGAGCCCTGAGAACCTGCAGCTCTGCAGATGCATTTCCTTGCTCCTTGAGTTGTGTGCTGGAACTGCCTCTTACTCTCCCTGCCTGCTCTGAGCTTTCCAGTTGTTGAAAGGAGGTGTCAGTTCATCCCTTGCTCGTGTGTGTTCCCAGCAGTGCAGTTGTTCTGCAGCCACCAAACTCAAGGAAACACTGAACTGGTTCTTCTTGGGTCTGAAGTTGAAGTTTCTGCCTCTTCAAAACTCACCTCCTGCAGAAACTGATTGGAGATGTGGCATAGAATGGTTTGGGTTTGAGGGACCTTAAAGCTCCTCTTGTTCCAACCCTTGCCATGGGCAGGGACACCTTCCACTAGCCCAGGTTGCTCCAAGCCCTGTCCAACCTCACCTTGGACACTTCCAGGGGTGGGGCAGCCACAACTTATTTATTCTCCAAAGCTCCAGGACTTCCTGAAGGTATCAGGGTGGCATTTTGAAGCTCCTCTGTGGATGCCATGGCTGGTCCAGCCTGGTGGTGCCAGCACTGCCATGACCAGAGCATCCCTTGGCACCACAGCTTGTTCCTGAGAGCTCTTCTGCTTCAGAGGTTGCCTTTGACACATTCAAATCCAGATTGATTTGCTGAACTTCCAGTAAGTCACCCTGGTGTTGGCAAACCAGCTGAACTGAGAACACCCCGGGGGCACAAACAAATAGGCAACAAGAAACTTGTGCCTTGACACAAACTGTCAAATCCCTGGATGATTTCTGTCTGTCCAAAGCTGGCTGCTAATGGTCCACTCCTGGAAGGTTTGCTGATGCTGGTGGGGAAACAGCAGAGCCCCTAAAATAGGGCTTTACCTGGAAAGGAGCTTCAGATTTTGGCACAGTGGTGGAGGGAGTTTCTTTGTCTTATCTCTCTGTGCTTCAGTTCACATTCCACAAGAGGGGATTTCTTCCCTTCCCTGACTCAGCCCATCTTGTTATCTGGTCTTGAATACATTTTTACCTCTTTCTTGCCTTTGTTTTATCAACACAGGGCCTTGCCCAGGAGCTGCTGTCACACAGATGTTAAGTTACCTCTAGAACAGCAAGTAAAAATCAGGTAACAACAGAGCTGTAATATCCAAACCCAACCAAAAGTTGTTTGGAATTAAGTACTAATTTCCTCCTCTACTTTTGTGCAATCTCTTGGCAAATATTGAAGAATCTGGCTCTTCCTGGCAGCAACATTCATGTGAATCATCAACAAAGCTGTTCTTAAGACACTTTCTCCCCTGCAACAAAGCGTTAAAAACACAAACATCCACCAAAAGCCTTTTTCTGGGTAGGTGGGACAAGGAACATTTACTTCAACAAATCTTCTGTATCCTGCAGGTGACTGAGCCAGTGAAATTCTAGGAGGAGCCCGTGTGCTGTATCCAGCAGCATCTCTTCCATTTGGAAACTGTATTATATAGATATTTTTTCTGGAAATGGAGAATGCCCTTCCCTTCCTTCTGCAGAAACAAATGCCTCTGAAAAACCCTGGGAGCTTCCCAAACTGAGAAAATCAATGAACTTCTTTTTGCCCACCAATATCTAAATAGACACTTTTATGTGGTTTTACATCTTTAGCTGTTGAACAAAAGGTCAGGGCTGATTTGAAGTCAGGCTCTATAACCCAGAGGCTTTAAAAATAATTAAAAAAAATCCCCAATATTTCTTTGGCTCTCCTTTTGTCAGAGAGCACATAAAAAGATAAAAGAAACAAAAATATAAATGTACATATCTCTAAACCACATCACTGCAACAGATCTGTAGAGAAATTCAAGCTGTTGACAAACTCTGGGTACAACTGTGGTGATGAACTTGAATCATGTCTGGCAGCACAACATTCCTGGGAGGTCAGAGCAGCATCAACCTATAAATCACAGAGATTTATGGATAAATATTGTCAGAATAATAACATTTCTCCCCCCTAATATTCACCTCTTGGCCTGGCTGGGCTCTTGCTGGGAGGAGGAGTGGGATATTCATCCCACTGCAGAAAAAAGGGCTGGAGGGAGCCCTGAGAGATCCTCCTGCTCATCCCAACAAGGACCAAATCCCAGTAAACATTTCTGAGAAATCTTTGTCTAATCAACACTTAAAAGCCTCCAGGGATGGATATTTCATAGGGTTCCTTAATAACCTGCTATGAAATGAAAAGGAAATTTAAGGAGGGCTCAAGCAGCTCCCAATTCAAACATCATTTTAGAGAAGCAGAGGAGTTAAAGAATTGAGTCCATTTACATCTTTTGGGCAGGAAAAGTGTAAATCAGTGGAAGGGAAGAGAGGCTTGTGGTAAATACACTCTTAGGATGTGGGATGGCAGCTGTGTCCATGGCCAAGTGACAGAGCAACACCAGAGTTACAGCTGCCATTAAAAAAAAGTTTCTTCCAGGAGTAAAAATCAATGAATTTTTTCATTGCTTTTATTTGAATTTAAAAAAAAAAATTGCAGTAAGTTCTGGCATTAAGATGATGAATGAAATTATTCTTTGCAGGAAAAAAAAGCCATTTGTGACATCTTAATGTGTCCTAAATATAGTGGGCTCTGAGATGTGCAGTTTGCTTACCAATAGAAGGGGTGATATCAATCACATCAATCACACTCCTGATGGGCACGTGGCAGAGATGCTCAGGACTGGCTCACTCTGATATGATTGCTCTGTCTGCTGGAAAAAAACCCCAACTTTAATGTGACATCATCAATCTAAAGCCCAAGAATGGGATAGATTTTCTGATTACAGGGTTAAGTGATGCATCAAGAGAGAGCAGAGCTTGGTCATTGCTAATCATTTAAATTTAGGAAGACTGAGCAGCGTGACATTATTGGCTGGCATTAAAGAGCAGCTCTTTGCTACCAGCCATTTGTATGTGTCCTTTCTTCTTCATGACTGTATTTATTATCTCAGCAACAGGAAAAGAAGCCTTTCTGTTCTGTCTTTTGGGTTGGGTTCTGACTGGCTGGTGACAGCACCGTGTTGTAACCCAGAAACTCAAGAAATTCTTCCAGAGTCTGAGTTTAACATGAATTTTGGTCTTGGATCAGTGAAATCCCACTGAAAATATGGGAGAAGAGGGAGGTTTATCTGGCATAAAAGGGAATGTGGCCCTAGATTTGCAACCTGTTACAGGTGTGTTGCTGTTCTCCTGGGGACTTGGGCTGGTTTCCAGTCAGATTTAATGTGAATTATGCAAGGAAAAAAAAAAGGGCTGAATTTCCTGCAGCACTAACAAGATATGCTGAGCTTCCTTGGCCTGATTTGATATCAACAGGAGCCAGAATTTCCTCATGGAAATGATGGGAAGGTGATGGGTTGGTCTCTCTGTGCCTGAGTGGGAAGACCTGTTGATGGGATCTGGGTGACTTTGGTGTTTAGGAATATGATGAAAGGAGATTCTCGACAGCTCTTTCTGCACAGACCTGTCCACTCCTGCAGGCAGCTCCGGGGTCACACAGAAGTGTAAAAACACTGTCTCCAGTCCCTGCTTTTCTTGGAAAGGTGGTGTTATTGGTAGTGAAATGAAAGGGTGGGAAATAGGTCTGATTTAGCCTTTAACCACGCGGGGAAGTGAAGGGAGGGACATCCATGTGTAGCAGGCTGACCCACCCTTGTGTCCTTTACACAGCTCCTTCTTTATTATGTGATGGTTTCACAGATGGCTTTGGGGTCTCCAGGAGGGTTCTCCTGTTCCTGTAGGTGTCCTGGCACCTCATGTGCTCATCCTCATGGCAGAGCTGTGCCTGGGTGAAATGTGAAATGTGATTGTCCCCCTCGTGCTTTCTACAGGAAACAACTTCCTTCCAACCAGTCCAACAATTCTCATTCATACAAGTTGGTTTGCATTTTCCAAAATGCTCTTCCTGCTCCCAGGGAAGCCCCTGGTCCTGGGAATTCAGTGAAGTGAGTAGATGAATCAGTGCAGGCTGTCGTGCTGAGGTGCTGACTCTGTTTCCCCTGGCAATAATCCCATCATTAAACCACTGCTGCCCTGGCTCAGAATGTCATATCTTCATGGAAGATGAGATTCCTCTTTCATACAGGGGGGAAAAAAAAAAAAAAAAAAAAAAAAAAAAAAAAAAAAAAGACAAGGTTGGACCCTCAAGAGTGATTTTTAATTATTTCCAGATCTTCTGGATCATTAGGAAGATGAAAGATGGCATCAGTTAAGATGCAGGGCACACTGATATAATGTAATTGATTTTTACATATATTTAACTGATGATTCATAAAATGTGGTCTGACTGGAGCAGCACATCCTTAAGTGCAAGCTGAATATGAAAGGTCCAAGCTCATAATAGAGAGATTACAGGGTCTGCCACTGCTGAAGGTGAGAGCCTGAGGACAGGGCTCCTGACATTCATCATCATTACCCTTATTTATTGTTTGCATTATGGCAGGGGCTGGAGGCTGGATCCTGGTGCTGATGGGGCAAGCAGAACAGAGAAATGGGATGTAGGAGTGCATCAGGGTGGCACTGACACCAGGAGGGCTGTTGGGGTTGGGATGTCACCTGTGGATCCTTGTCCTCACTGTGTCCTGGGAGGTGCTCCCAGAATCTATAGCTCTATTTTTTTTTTCTGATTTTATACATATAAGGAGAGCAGGTTTAAATTATTAGGTATTAAGAAGAACCTCTTTATTGTGAGGGTGGGGAGGCCCTGGCACAGGTTGCCCAGAGAAGCTGTGGCTGCCCCATCTCTGGGAGTGTCCAAGGCCAGGTTGGATGGGGCTTGGAGCAACCTGGGCTGGTGGAAGGTGTCCCTGCCCATGGCAGGGGGTGGAACTGGAGGATCTTTAGGATCCCTCCAACCCAACCCATTCTGGGATCCCATGATTCTATATCCTTTCAATGTCAACAACCTGCCCACCCCTCACCATCTGTAGATGGTTTCAGTGATGCTTCCCTGGTATTTAACCCACCAGCAGCCAAAACTGGGGGTGCTCCCAGGCTCCCCCCACCCAAACCACCCTCAGGGGCTCTGAGTGAGGGACACCCCAAACCCCCCTGGATCCCACAGAGCGCTGCCCCAGGTCCTGCAGGTCCCCCATTGCTGGAGGGTGAGCACGGGTGAGGGGTCAGGCTGAGCCCAGCACCAGGAATCCGTGTCTCAGGCGCTGTTTGTGAGGCTGAGCACTCTGAGGATTAGATCTGACAGCCAGCCCAGAAATCCTGCGCGAACCCTCCTCGTCTGAGAGATGTTTCAGGCTTTGATCGCTTCAATTTCTCATTTCAGGGACTTATATTGATTGCTCTAAGAATTATACACACACACACACACACACACAGAGACAGACAGGAAAATCAGAGCAAACTTTTCCCCAAACAGTCATATCCCAAAGGACTGGGAAGGATTGATTTTTACACGTTTGGCTTTTAGGCTATTCACATCTCAATCCAGACAATTTTCTTTCAAGAGAGTCCACTACAGTCTACTTAATTGTATTTTCTGAGCAAGCAGTGCAAGAGATTTGTTGGCTTTACTGTCCAAAAAAAGACACAAATCTTTTCTTCCAGGTTTTTTTTTTTTCCTTGAGTCTGTAATATAGTGAGTGAATTTCTGACCCTAAAAGCAGTAAAATATCAAATTGTTGAGTCCAACACCACACTGAAAAGATTAATTCATGGAGGAATTTAAAGACTTGGAAAGGAGGACCTGGCTGTATATTTTTTTTTTAATTTTTTATTGGGTAACAATTACTCTTAGAATAACTTTGCAATTTGGGCAGGACAGTGTGTGAGCTCTGATTCTGTACTTCATGTAGGAACTTGGTAAAATAACCCCAGTCTGGGCTTTAAAAAAGAATTCTTTTATATATTTTCTTTGGCTCCATATTTAATAGTTGGATATATTGTGCTTGACCAGGTTAGGTATTCCAATGACATCTTGTAAATTGGGTTAAGAATACAGTTTTGCAACTTCTATCCAAGTTTTCTGGTTTATTTAAGGTTCAGATGCTATAAAAGAACTGGTTAAAATATGTGGGTTTATTTGCAAGCTGCACTAAACCTGCCTTGCCTTGGGAGTAAGACCATAAGTCACAGCCAGGTCAGAAAGGGGCTATTTTGTGGAGTAACAACATAAAAACAATTATCTCATTATCTGAGCTCTTTGTTCAGCACTTCTCAAGCTGAAGAATTAAAATCCAAATCAATGAGGCCTCACTCAGGGCCAGAGTGGTTTAAAATCTCAGGAGGGCTGGTGGCAGTGGGTGCTGATGTCCCTCCTTTGTGACATCCCAGACTGAGCTGAGGGGGGCTGTATATTGGGGGGCTGTTCCACCCCAGCTGTTCAGACAGATAATGGCAGGAGAGATGACTTTAATCCAAGAGTCACAGAATCATGGAATGGTTTGGGTTGGAAGGGACCTTCCACCAGCCCAGGTTGCTCCAAGTCCCATCCAACCTGGCCTTGGACACTTCCAGGGATCCAGAGGCAGCCACAGCTTCTCTGGGCACCCTGTGCCAGGGCCTCCCCCCCTCACAGGGAGGAATTCCTTCCCAATATCCCATCTCCCCTTGCCCTCTGGCAGTGGGAAGACATTCATCCTTGTCCTGACACCAGGATGCCTCTTGCACAAGGAACACATGCTGCTTCTGACCTGATTTTGACAAATTCAAACCTTCAGTTCAAGTGAAACCTTTTCCCAATACCTTTATGAAAATATTTTTTTTTTTTTAACAACACATCAAAAATTCATTTTGGTCAGAATATTTTCCTCCTCAGCTCTGTGTTGGACCTTCTCTCAATTTTCCTTAAGAATCCCATCTCATGTCCTAAAACCCCTCTGTGCAACCTGCTAACACCAGAAGTAAAGCTCCAACCCAGTTTGTGTCTGAAAGCAGAGTTTCAGCCCCTTAGGGAATTAAAAATGGGGTGCACTGAGCAAACAGGGACTGACCCTTCCAGGCAGAGTCACACCCATGAAGTTGTAATAACAGTTACTCCAAATCACTGTTTATTCCATTCCAGCAAAACAAGCAAATAAACCACCGGTGGTGCTTTGAAACTTCATACAGTGTAATATTCCTGTAATGGAATGCTTTTAGAGAGGAGCAATAAAAATAAATTGAAAAGTGCTTTTGTGCTGGATGCAGCTGGCACGAGCAGCATCTGAGCAAACAGGATAACACGGAGCTGTAACAGAACAGCTCCACTTTTATTGCTCAGAAGTGACAGGTCTCATAATGGTGTAAATTAACTTAAAAAATGGACTTTTTTAGAAGCCCTCTGTGTTAATTCTGAGCAGTATAATTACAGGTCTTTTTATGATTTAGGTTAGACACCAATTAGCTTCCTTCTGAGACTCTTGAATGACTGTTCTTCCCCTTCCCATGCAGGACTCGCTGAGCTCTGGATTTATACACGTGAAGCAGTAAAGTGAAATTGTTCATAACTGAGGGAAGTGACTGCATTTGTTGGCTTGGCTTTGCTTTAAGTACATTTGCTGTGAGAAGGCTGTCACAGGAAATGCAAATTTGTGACGAGGCTCTTGCATCTCTAAACCAAGAGCACATAAAACAGTTGGGGAGTTCTTGGGAGTCATCAATGTTTTGTAACCTTCTGATGTCCCTGTGTCGCTCCATCCTGTCCTCGAGCTGATCCCATTTCCCTCATGCAGCCTTAAGTGTCCTATTCCCATCCTGATCCTGGTATCCACATCCAGCCTGAGCCCATCAGGCTTCCCTGAATCAGTCTCACCCTGAACCTTGCCTGTCCCAGCAGTGATGGATTGCCTCTGGAGATCTGGGTGCAGGTTACCATGTTAAAAATACAGACTCTCCTTTAGAAAGGACATTCTAGTTCTTTCCCAGGTTCTGTGTGTTTAAAAAAAAAAACACCAAAAAAACCCCCCAAAATAGTGTGTCTTATAAGTGGTTATGTAAGAAGTTAGCTTTAGTTATATATAAGTTAATTTGAGCTTATTTTTTTCTTCCTCTTATGTTGTTTCTCATCTCTCACCAAAAAAATCTGTGTGTGGGTTGCACGTGGGTTGCAGAATGGTCTTACCTTGTGGTTTCAGAGCCAGCTCAACTTATCTTTGTGAGAAATGAAAATCATCTCTTATTATAACGGCTACAGAAAGATAGAGAGGGTTTCTAATTGCTAATCACACTCCTTAATTTTTAAGCCAGGTTTCTAGCTGGTATAAATTAATTATATCCTTTCCCTCTACTGAATTTTCTTGCATTTTCTGATGTAACCCACTAACAGCTTGCTAGTGTATCATGGACCCATCCTAGTGAATCCAGAATGGGACAGGGTGCAGAAAGAGCATGACCCTGCTTGAAGTCACTCTTGCAAATAGAGTCCTTAGTCTTCTAATTTCCCTTTTGAAGGTCATAACGAGTAAAATATGTGATACAGCCTCAGGAAACTGCAGCACTACCACCAAATTCTCTTGCCACTTTCTTTACTAAGCAGCTGCATTAGGATTTATTTGCCTTGCCTCATGCTCGATAGTACTTGGTGATCATCTAAATTTGTGCTGTTGGTTGAATTCTAAGTAAAAAAGACTTTTCCATCCATGTTAAGGGAGCTACTTCATCACTGCAATGCAGGTTCTCCAGGACAGAATTCCCTGGCTGTTTAACAGTACCTCCACACAACAGCTCTGGACACGAAGAGATGAATCTGTTATTAATATCTGACTAAGTAGCCCAAGGGTTCAATAATGTCTTTCTCCCCAAGGTCACCAGTTCAAATACAACACAAGCTGGAAGTTGAAGTTATTACCATTTGATGGCTTTTTGTTAGTCTCTGGGAAATTAAGACTGCACATCCTGCACATTAATGGAGTGTCTGCAGGACAGGGCTGGGAGCTGGGTGTTGGGAAGGGCTCTCGGGTGTGCAGGATGATGGTCCTTTGGCAGTGAGCAAACACTTCACCCTTTGCCAGTGGTGCACAACTGATGGCAGTTGTTTGCTGTTTTCAGAGACATAAGTGATCAGTGACCTGCTGCCTCTCCATAATTTATGTTGTTTCTGCATCTGAGCAGGTTGTTGTGAGTATATTGACACAGTGTTTTATGGAGAAGCACAAGTTTACTCTGCCTTCTCTGTGAGTGTTCTGCTCTGGAGGTTGTGCTGGCACAGTTCACCTCAACTAATGATTCTGCTCAGATTTAGGGCTCAGTGATACAGCTGATACAGCTCCTGATCATCTCGAAATGCACAGGGATTTCACCTGCCTGTGTCCACTGTTCCACTGTGTCCCAGTGTAGAGAGACTGTTTACAAGAGCATGAAGTGATAGAGGGAATGTTTTCCCACTGCCAGAGGGCAGGGGAGATGGGATACTGGGAAGGAATCCTTCCCTGTGAGGGTGGGGAGGCCCTGGCACAGGGTGCCCAGAGAAGCTGTGGCTGCCCCATCCCTGGAAGTGTCCAAGGCCAGGTTGGACAGGGCTTGGAGCAACCTGGGCTCATGGAAGGTGTCCCTGCCCATGGCAGGGGGGGTGGAACTGGATGATCTTTAAGCTCCCTTCCAACCCAAACCATTCTACAATAGGGGGGACCAAAATTTCCCTCTAGTAGGGTGCCAGTGCCCTCTCAGATCAGACCCACCAAGGAAAAGCTCTTAAGGAAAACCATTTCTCCCCTCTTGGAGCCAAGAGCAGAGCAAAACCCTGTGGCCACAGCCCCTGCTGCTCGTCCTTATTGCCTCTAATCGGGCGTGCAGCCCTGGTGATTGGGTCTTTAATATGTGACAAACCCCTGATCTGTCCCCCATTCCTCAGACCTGTCTCATTCCCTTTCTTGTTACAGCAGGGTGATTACAGAGCACTTTGTCAATAATCCCACAGACCCATCATCCTCTCGATCAATGGGAGCTGGATTTGTCCAAACTTCCCTCAGCTGGAGAGGGCCAAGGGTGGGGGGAAGTTGCTTTTCCACCTATCAGGAGGTAACAGGTTTATGGATATTCCTCTGTGTCTCTTTTGTCTCTATAAACCCTGTTGTTGCTGATTTGGGAGCTCTGCATGAAAAGGAATCCCTGGAGTGCTCTCCTGCTGTCCATCAGGTCAGTGTGATTAGGGAATCAGGGATGCAGGAGCCCTGGACAGGGACATGTCCCACCAGGCTCTGCTGGCACAGAGCAAAGTGACATCCACTGGGACACAGGTGGCAGGAGAAGGTCGTGGTCTGTGTCTTGTGGGAAGGATGTTGGAGGGCCTGGGTTAAGTGGGTGGCTCGTGGTCCCAGATCCCTGGGAGCAGCTCTGGGCTGAGTGTGTGTTACCTGGAGACTCTTCCTCTCCTGACAGTTCACATGAGGAAGGATATGAAGCTCTGGGATGGGTCCCCCACAAACATCCTGCTGTGGGATTTTCCTGCTTTGTCAGAGGCAGCTGAACTGGGAACAGAGTTGTCCATAAGAGAAATAGGGGAACAATTCCAGAAGGGAATTCAGCCCATCTGCAGCCAGAGGTGCCTTTCTGCTGACTGCTATCAGCCATTGGATTTCTCACTTGGAATCCCCTTTAAGTGCCTGAGGTAGAATCACTCCAAACCCTTATGTTTGTTTTTACTCTTTTGGATCCTTTTATGAGTCCAGGATCTTGCTGGCAGGGAATGAAGGCCCAGGGAAGTGAAGCTACAGCATTTCTGTGCTCTCATAACATTGTACCACCATGTCCTCAGTGCCAGTATCCATGACCTGGATTCACTGCCCACCTCTGGGCTGCTTTCCTACCTGCACATCAGGGGGATGGAAGCTCTGATATCACCTCCAGGGGTTGTGCTTGTGGCTTGCTCTGCTTTCATGCCCAGTGCAGCCCAAAGTTCTGCTCCTGATGAACCAAGCTCTGGGCCTCGAGGTCTCCAGTTAAAATCAGTGATGTCATTGCTTCCTCAGGGCCCAGACAGAACGTGCACTAAAGGAAGATGCACTGAATTTGAGCTCCAGGGATGTTGTCCAAGGACAAAGCAGGTTGACCTAAATTCTTCCATGTGATGGCAGGGCTTGCAGTAATGAATCCTGTCTTATCTGTGTGATGGGGTTATGATTTGCAGACATCAAAATCCGTAATTCAGTGAATGCTGCTCCAAACCTGGGAGGCAGCTAAATAAATAAATAAAATTTGTCAATGCAGAATAATGTGCTTGCACATGGTTAGCAATAGCCAGGCAACTGTATATCACAGCCAAGAATAATGTCAGGTTTTGGAATCAGATAAATTGCAAATAACAATGCAGGAAACAACTGAACCTTGAGGAATATCTGCAGCCAGGCTAGATGAGGTGGCTGCAAAAAAAGCCCTTTGTTTGGAAGAGAGAAATAGAGACCAATAAGACAGGGGGTAAAAAAACTGGGGAGGGAACAGCAGGCCATAAAGCTGTGATCAAGTGCAGGAGAGATGATAAAAGGCCACGGACAGCCCAGGAAAAATATTAAGAAGCAATAAAATGCAGCATCAGTGGAGATAAGATGATAATTTGTTATTCTCAGCAGAGCCATTTGTGCACTGGGGCTCTTCTCAGACTCCAGAGCTGAGCTGGGCTGTGCTTTGCACCTTGTGCAGTGATTTACACCTTGGCAAAGCAGGAGGAAAACCCTCCGAGCAGGGAGTGGGAGGATTTGTGTGTGTGTGTGTTCAGGGGGGAGGGAATTCAGCAAAGCTCAAACCTGTCCCTGAAAGGGCTTAGAGGCTGAGGAGAGTCAGTTTTCCACTAGAATGATCCCAGTTCTGGACTCCTTGATTCCCCACTGCTTTTCCAAGTGCAGGGGGCTGGGAAGAGCCATTTATCCACTAGAAGTGGCTGTTCCCGAACCACTTTGGCCAGTCAGGAGTTGTGCATTCCCGACTTCAGTGCTCATGAGAACCAGACCTGCTTTTCCCAGGGAAAAATGGCTCAGCAAGGCAAGCAGGGATGGGAGAACTGGGTGCCCTAAGCCACTGGGTCAGAGAGGTGATCCTGATCCACAAATACGAAGGACAACACGTCCCACACGGGTCTGGAAGTCAGGTGAGGGATTTTGGCACAGCCAACTGCTGTGGGCACACACAGTTTACCCACTGGGAACACCCTCCCTTTGCTCCCAGTTGCAAGATGAAGCTCAGACATGATAGTTCAAGACACCTTTGACTCGAAATAAATGAAAATGTCACTGGGTTTGGCTGACCTTTAGAGATGTGATGTTGGTCTGAGCATTGAGCAGGTGGGTGCAAATGTCTTTGCTCCACAGGGCAGAGCTACCTCTGGGATGTAGGAACCAGCCTGAGAGATGGAGAACTGGGAACTGGAGAGCCTGGAAGTACCTCTGGGACTGGGAGGGGATCTGCACAGAGCTATCTCCCAACTCCATCTCTGCATCCTCTAAATGCCACAGACATTGTTCAGCAGTTTTCAAAGATGCTGATAACAATGATACAGATCCCTGGTACTTATTAAGCTGATGGCTTTTAAACATTAAATTCCAGCTATAATTAAATTAACTGAAATGGGTTTTATTTAAAAAAAAAAATTCTAAGCACTCCCCAGTAGCATTTAAAAGGTGAGGGAATTGCCTGCAGGCCTAAATAAGCATTGCTGCAGATTGAATCCAGGACAAATTCGATAGCTAATGATTGAAGTTGGAGTCAGGGGACCACAGAGGAGGCGGGGGATGAGGGAGGAGGGACAAGTTCCATCACTGGGGAGGGTTCTGTGGTGCTGTTGCTGTTTTTCCTGGAAAGGGACTCCAGGCCAGGCTCTTGCAAAGCCTAGGAGTTAGCTGCAGAGTGACAGGATCATCCTGTTAATCAGGAAGTGATTTCTTATTGAATTCTTCCGTTTCAGATAGTTTTATGCAATTGTGCAGCCCCGGGTCCCTTCAGCCCATCTGCAGGGGTGAGGATGGGCTGCTCAGGGCAGGAAAGCAATGCAGGGCTTTTAGTGCCTCCAAGACTTTCCCATCCTCTGTCCCAGAGGCAGCTTTTGGGAGGGAAGGAAAGAGCATGGAAATAGTGGGAAGCAAAGAGCTGGATTTGGCTCTGCTGAGCTCGAGTCCAGGGGGTCTGGCAGCACGTGGAGCTGGGATCCCTCAGTGTTGTGTGCTCTGTGCATGCTGGGGTTGGGAATGCTGCTGGATATAACCCCACAGCAACTTGGGAAGGGATTTTCCATCCCTCCCAGCATGGTGAGATTGCCCTTGTGTGGATTTCCAAAGGGTTTTGGGAAGGGAAGCCTCTGGCGACCTCAATCTGAGTGTAGCCAAGCGTCACCTCCCGCACAGGCAGCCTGGGAACCCTTGAGAGCACAGAGATCCATTTTTAAAGAGAAGAGCTGAAGGAAATGACAAACTAAGTTGCACAGACTCTAACCCTGCTTGCTGTTCTGTATTTAAAACCATTGTTATAGCCTGGGGCACCGTTGAATAATTACTAGTGATGACTGACTGTGACGTGCTCCGTTTGGGTCTCGGTGATGCCACATGAGGCACAACACGGCTCAGTGATGCCAGTGGGGCTCTGAGCTGGCCCTGTGGAGCCTGTCCCACCCAGAGAGGAGGTCCCACTGATGGACTTTGGCAGGATAAAACCCTGGGCCTCACTTTCCTTGGCTCCCTGTGCTGTGTTTCTGCTCCCTGTGCACGTGTCCTACGCGTGTGTGTGTCCCCGGGTGCCCTTCAGCAGCCCAGCCCCTGGCCTGAGGCAGGCAGATGGTCCCTCAGACAGCCCCAGCCCCCTTTGCTGCAACCTATCCTACACTGGGAAAAATACCCAACCATTGTCATCCCTCCTCTGTGAAGAACTTGGTGCTGGTTAAGCTTGTTTCCACTCCAGCAGCATCGTTTACCTGGGAGGGGCGACAGCTCTGTGAGACGGCAAATAATATAGGGGAAATTATGGGGTGGGTTCAACAGGCCAAAGAAACACCCTCCTGTCCAGGTTAGTCCTCATGCCAACAAACAGCTGTGCTCCTGGTGACATCCCAAGGTGATGGGGGATGCAGTGGGGGAACCCCCCTTGTCATGTGGGACCTGACCTAGCAAAAAATCCACGATACTCTTGGCCATGAGGTGAGGACACAAGTGAACATCAGAACCTGCTCTCCAGCTTGTAGCAGAGGTGCTGAGCTGCAGCACAGGCTTCTGTCAGATCCCCTTTGCCATGATCCCCTCTGCAGGAATCACTTCTGAAAGATATTTAACATTTCTGTCCTGGCTTTGAAGATCAGATTAAAGCGTGTTCTGTTTTGAAGGAATTGAGAATGTACTTGTTAATTTAATAGAAGGCTTCCTCTGGCTGCAGGATTTGTCCCTGTTAGGCACATCATTCAAAAAATCATCTATTGTGGTTGAAAAAATAATTTCAAGGCATCTGGAGTTGTGCTAATAACTGTGAACAGCAAGTCTTCGATTTCCTTCATACTTCATTACTGGCTTGTCCCAAAAAACAATCCTGTCTTAATCAGGGCTTGTTTCTCCTGTCAGGTTATTGTTCATCGTGAGATATGAGGCAAAAAAAGGCATTTCCTTGCTTTTCCTTGGTTAAGCTGACTGTCCACTGCTGACAGCCCTGCTGGAACAGAGCAAGTTGACTGTTTTTAGTCGTGGAGTTTGATGTCAAATCTATCACTGACAAAGTGGATGTTTTCCCTTTCCTCCCACTCTCTGAATTCCTTTCCTGGTTGGATGTTGGAACCACTGCTGGGGGGAAAGGACAGGCAGATGGACAGACACACAGATGGTGAGGTCATCCCAGCCCTCAGCTCTCTTGCAGCACAGGATTCTGGTGGTTTGTTTCCCAGTGAAATTCAGGAGTTTGGAAATCACACTCCTCAGTGTCCCATTTCACCTGCCCCAGCCCCTCTGCAGGACAACAACCCACTAATTCATCACAAGGAAAACACTGCAAGGTTTAATCATTTAATATTAGAAAGCACTTTGATAGCCAAAGCTCTACATACCTGCTAATTAACAGTAACTCTGTTTGAACCATTGATAATTAATGTATATTTTCTTTCCCAGTGTGTGTTTGACAACAGAGGCAGGAAAAGGATGGCTGTGCTAAGGGAAAGGGACAGGGAACACATATCTCTGTCTTATGAAGTGACCTCAGGTGGCTGAACCCCCTCAGGCTTCCTCTTTTCTCTTCCTTTTGGGCTCCCTCAGATTAACCTCTCTGCTCTCCTTCTGCTGAACAGGTTATTGCTGTTGCTGGAAAGCACAGAGAGAAAATCCTCTCTCTCTCGAGCCAGTAGGTGAAAATGCACCCAAGTTGATAAAAATGACCCGTATAAATCAGGAAATGTGACCCAATAAATCCAAAGTGGGATTTTCCTTTTTGGTTTTTCTCCTTATTGAAGGAGTTGATTTTGTTCTGCAGGCCTGGGAGTGTTTGCACTCCGTGTTGTGATAGGCACAATCTCTCCAGAGCTCCAGATACCAATCGAAACGGGAACAGCATCTGGCACTTCCTTTAGCAGGAGAAGTAAATCAGGAGGGTTGCTGCATACATCTTTGCTATCATCTTGCTGTTCTGAAATGACTCATTTTGACTTTATCTGTTCCCTGGAAACCTGTGTCCTCACCTCTGAGTTTTATGCATTGATGCAATACACCAGAGATTAAAACAAAAACACCAACAAAAAACCAACTGAAAAAATGAAAAGATTACATCATTTACCAGCCAGCTGGTGGTTTCTTCTGCGCTCCTGACCAGTTAATGCTGTAAAGTTTATTTCCATTAGTTGTATTATTGCCTTTTATCTGCTTTTCCCCCCGGCACTTAATGCGACGTCAAAGCGCCAAATCTATTTTTATGAAATTGCCCTGTAAAAAAAAAAAAAAAAAAATTAATGAAAAATTTAAGAGGCCAGTAAGAAGAAAAGGTGATGGATTAGATCTTAAAGCATCAGAACAGCTCCTTAGGCTCCTTTCTGCCACAAGCTTCATTTCAAAATGTTTTGTTCCTTTTGTCCCCTGATTTTCCATGGGTTGTTTTATTATCACTTTTGTTACAGCTTTTCATCTGCCACTGTATTAAGTGTGAGGCTCTTGAAGAGCACTTTGCAGAGGAGGTGCTGAGATATCAGATAACTCCACAAGGCCAGAGGAGAGATGTGTGTGGGATTCCTGAGCCAGCCCCCCGGGCTCTTGATTAGTGTTTGCTGAGAGAAGGACTTGGGGGGCTGGTGGGGGAGAGGCTGGATGTGACAGAGCCCAGAAACCCTCTGTCCTGGGATGTGGAGCTGCTGGAGCAAGTCCAGAGGAGGCACAAGATGATCAGAGGGATGGAGCAGCTCTGCTGGGAGAGCTGGGATTGTTCAGCCTGGAGAGGAGAAGCTTTGTAGTGATCTAATGGTGGCTTTCAGTACCTGAAGGAGCTACAAGAAAGATGGAGAGAGACTTGACAAGGGATGGAGTGACAGGACAAGGGGGAAATGGCTTCACACTGAGGAGAGGAGAAGCTTTGTAGTGACCTAATGGTGGCTTTCAGTACCTGAAGGAGCTACAAGAAAGATGGAGAGAGACTTGACAAGGAATGGAGTGACAGGACAAGGGGGAATGGCTTCACACTGAGAGAGAGCAGGTTTAAATTGGATATTGGGAAGAAATTCCTCCCTGTGAGGGTGGGGAGGCCCTGGCACAGGTTGCCCAGAGAAGCTGTGGCTGCCCCATCCCTGGAAGTGTCCAAGGCCAGGTTGGATGGGGCTTGGAGCCACCTGGGCTATGGAAGGTGTCCCTGCCCATGGCAGGGGGTGGATGAACTTTAAGGCCTCTTCAGCCCCAACCATTCTATGATTTGAAGTTTGCCAGTACCCTCTCACAAACCTGGTGCTGGGCCAGGAGGTCAGAGCCACGTCCTGTGGTCCTGCCTTGGGTTTTCTTAGTGACCAGAGCCCACGGCTGGCAAAGAAAGTTTCGCTCCTGTATTTTCCCTAAGCACCTACTGTGCATCCCCAGGCAATGAGCTTTAAGTTGCAAAAGAGCAACACTGGGTTTTGCAGCTCTGGACAGCAGCAGTTGCTCAGCTGCCCAGTGTTCCACATTGGCACTGCCAGCAGAGAGATGATGGTTTGGAACAAAGATCTCGCACTGGGCTCAAATGGCTCATTTCCCCCTCCCCACCCTCAAATTGAGGGGTTTTTTTTTAGATATTCTTTCACCAGCCAAAGGTCATGTTATCACAGCATCCCAAATTATCTCATCCAAGAGACACAGCTGCAGATTATCCCTGTCTTCTAGGCAGGTTAGATGCCAGGGAATGAATTACCAGGGCTATGGGAACACACGGACATCGAGAGTGGCTTTGCACAGATCAGTTTTCTTTTGGACACGGTTTATCTACCGCAGTTTAAAAAAGAAACATAAAAGCACTTTGCTTGCAAAGTGCAGCAGTGCACCTGGGTTTTCATTTAGCCATGTTTAGGAGGTGTTAAATGTACTGGAACACAGCAGGAATTCCAGGCTGCAGCTGTATCCTGGCCTGAACTCATTGAGGCAATGGGTGCCAAACCCAGGGACTCCAGCTCCATCCTGGGGGTCGTGCCCAGGGGGTGGGAGTGGTTCAGTCCAGGCTGTGGTTTAATTTGAAACTAATGCTCCTTGCTAGAGCTGTCCAACATGGAAAGACTCCAAACCACAAGGAGGTCTCAGCCTTCCCTTGCTCTGACACTGCCAAGTCCTGCTGGGCTTGGATCACCTTTCCCTGAACAAGGAGCATCTCAGAGGGACTTCCAAGGGGCGTTTGGAGTCTCCATTGGATCTTGAAGCTCTGTGGTGTTTTAGAGGGGCATCCTGAGCCTTGATTGGGTCTTTGGAGCAGGTGATTTGTTTTAGATGAGCTCAGCTTGGCACTCCAAGCCCTACTGTACATCCCCAGTTGACGGCCTTCTGCTGCCTTGGCTCCAGAAGAGCATTAGCGTATTTTTTTTTTCAAATATAAAATTATATATGCCAGAGGCTCAAGTCCTTAACTTGCACAGAACTGATTTATAACATTACTTGGCAATCTTGAAGCCGTTCAGTGTTACCTCTCAGCTCTGTTTATGCATTTTAAAACAGGGAGACAGTTTGCTAATCCTCTGTGCAGCTTGGTGAAAACTTTAAGCTTTCCTTGGAAATCGCAGCCCTGTGTTACACTCAGAGCTCCCAAGCTCCCCATGAAATTATTATGATTTCTTTTGAAACCTGAGGAGCTTTAAATACCAAAATGCACCTTGCACCTGGCTCTCCTTCCTCCTCACTTCAGCAGGGGTGACTTTGAGCAGGGCTGGCTGGGATGTGGAAAGGCAGCTTTTCCTCCTGGTGGGATGAAATCTCCACCAGCTCCCCCATGGGGCTCTCCTGTGTGGATGTCAGGGCATCAGGAATGAGGGAAGCAAAGGGAACAGGCTGCAGCACAGAGTTAGTTAGAGCTGAAAGCTGATGCTGACATTTGGCCTTGTTTGGGAGCTTCAGAGGAGGGATTTGGAAAAGAGCTGGAGAGAGACACCTTCAGTCGTTTTTCAAGTGGGATAAAACCGCCTTAAAGACACCATTAAGGAAAGAGCTATTGATGATAAAGGCCAATAAAGATGTAGCTGAGTCTTTATTCAGCTGGAGAGCTACTGAGAACCAACAAAGGGTTCTCAGTTTGTGTTTTGGGTTTGTGTTTGAACTTTTCCCTTTCATGAGCAAGGGCTGGATTTGTGTCGGGTTTGGGCTGCAGAGACGGTTCCATGTTCCTGCCTTAGGAGAGGGGGAAAGTCTCTTGGAACAGAGCTGGGGAGGGAGTCTTCTGACTGGACCCCAGCACGTCCATTTAATCACACCATCAGTCCTGGCAGCTCCAACCCTCTTAGTAACAGAGACAAAAGTTCAGCCAGGCATATTAACCCCTTAATTAATAACCTTGATACTTAACTACTCTGCTCTTACCCACTGAGCTTCTGCTGACATTGATGGAGCACCAGGACATGTCTGTGGTACCTTCAGTGGAAGTGGTGCCTGGGCAGTGCTGATTTTTGGGATGGCAGATGAGCTTTTTTTGGGGTGTTCACCTCCTTCAGCCATTTTCTTACAGTCAGTTTTATTCAGTGGTTCTTCCTCAGGGTCTGTTGCTTGACTCCCACAGGTACAAACTGCGGTTACACCCCACTGGCTCCCCCAAGTGCTTTCAGAGAGCTGCCTCAGTCCCCAGGTCTGAAGGAATCTCCTTTTAATCAGTGGGCTGTGATGCTCTGAGGGTGAAAGGGGCTCTTGCCATCCAGCTAAAATCCCTGCCAGGGGAATGGCACAAGGCCCTGCGTTCAGAAGGGGTCACGGCCATAAGTGCAACCCTCTCGTCACTAAAGGGACACCAAAAAAAATGAAACAGCCCATAATTCTGAAAAATTATGTCCTGAGCACCATCCAGTAAAAATACAACTCATAAATTCTGGGTGAACTGAAGCGTGAGCAAAGTGATCACTGATATGGCTCATGACCTTTAATTGCTTTTGAATTTTTAGATGCTCCAGAGTGTAACATCATTCCCTGAATGTGACCAAAATGTAGTTTTTCACCTTGCAGATGCTCCAGCTCTTCCCTGCCGTGTTCCTTTGCATTAGGACAACACACTGTGTTCTTGTTGGAAATAAGTAAAGCTATGATTCACCTGGCTGAAATTCTGGGGTGAGAGTCAAAAAGGAGAATAAGAATATCATGGTCTTGTCTGAGTCATCAAAGGCTCAGGAACACCCTGCAAAGGGTCTGTGAGCACTGAGGTCCAGCTTTGCTGAGCCTCTCATTAATATCTCAGAGCTGATGGCACCAGCAGCAGTGAGGTCACTCATGAGTAAGTTTTACTAACAGAGGAGGATGCTGTCAGTTAATATTTGATGTCACATGCTTGATACAAGTGGGATTTAAGCAGCACTCAGGCCCTGGGCAGTATTTTATTTTATTTTTTTTAGATATCCCTTTTCCTCTTCACATTCCTTGATAAATATTTCTATTTTAACTGTCCTGGCATTACTTGTCCAGAGGAAGCACTGAAAGCTGAGTTGTGGCTGGAGCTGTCCCTGGTCATGTACTTTCTAGTGCAGTCCCAGCAAAATTCATTCCACTCTGGAAGTGATGATATCTTCCTCTGCTCTGGGGAGATACAGCAGGCACAGCTTCTCAGAATGTTAAGCTGCAAATGCAAATTCCTCCCAAAAGTGCATTTTCATGCTTTATCTTTCATCTTTTACATGACTCACTGTCTGTCCCTCTAAGAAACTGATGGTCTCTCCCAGGCACCAACAGCAGAGAAAATCAAGGCAACAATAAAGGAAATCCTTTGCTTTCTCTAAAAAGACAGTAAAAAATATGAGTCACCAGTGCTCCTGTTCTTTGGTCCAAAACCCAAAATTTTGGCTCAGAAAAATCCATGAAGACAATGGAAGTGTTTCTACAAACTTCATGCTACCCCCCCAATGGGGTGCTATAGGTAACCACAAATATATATATATAGATAGAGATATTCCTGATCATTAAACTGGCTTTGGATTGGCCACAATGTTTAATTCAGCAAATAACCTTGAGCATAAAAATGAGATTCTACTCCAGAAAACTCTTTAATCTCCCTTGTTTTTATGGATCAGCAAAGGTGTCAGAAGTTTGACACTCCAGATAATTGAGCTCTTGCATTTAGAGCACAGCCTACAAATAATGGCAACTTTGCTTTGAAAGAGTCTTTCTAAACTTTGGGTTTGACAATTAGCATTTCAAAAGGTTGCAACTATGTAGCTGCCATCCCCTAATACACAGTTTGAATCAAATGTAAAGATTAATAGCACAGCACTGAAAACATCCATAAAATCTCCCTGCCTTGGAAGTGCTCCTGCCAGCTCTCTGATAGATGGAGATCTGGAGCTGTGTATCTGTGACACACCTGCCACTCCTCAGCACGGGGTGAGAGGAAGGGAACACTCCAAACTCACTGCCTGGAGCTGATTTCCACCCCAGAAAAGTGCAGTGAGACACAAACCTGCTTGCTCCAAAAACCTTCCCATCACAAGACTTCTTTGGGTGCTTGTAGATGGGAAAAGAGCAGTTGTCCCCCTCCTCTTCAGGTGTCATCATTTTTGGTCTCAAGTTGCTCCAGGGGAGGTTTGGATTTGATGTTAGGAAAAAATTCCTCAAGGAAAGGGTTGTCAAGCACTAGAATAGGTTGCCCAGGGCAGGGGTGGGGTCACCATCCCTGGAAGGGTTCAAAATGTGTGTGGATGTGGCACTTGGGGATGTTCACTTGTGGTGAATGTGGTGCTGGGCTGACAGGTGGACTCGATGATCTTAAAGGTCTTTTCCAACCTTTGTGATTCTATTTCTGCAACTCTGGGCCCACCAAAGTTGGGGGCAGTGTCTGATTTGGCCACGTAGAGAACAGAGTGAAGTCAGCACGATGGATTTTATCAGCCAGCTCTGATGTTGTCAGGGGGATGACTAAGAGGCAGTTGGAACAGTGGGAATTCTCCATGGGCAGAACAGGAGCCTAATGAGGCAAACAAGATGCACTCAGTCCCCTTTCCACGCTGGCCAGGGATTCAAGGGATTATCTTCAAGGGTATTCTCAAACTAATCAATAAAATATGCATTTAGAGGACTGAAGTGACACCCAGTCAAGGCTAAACCCCCTCTGTGTTTGTGCTGGGAGGGCACAGAGTGGCAAGAAAGTCTTTGTGTGTGTGCACTGAGTGGATTCTGGGGCAGAGATCCCACACACCACCAGGAGTAGGGTCACAGAATCATGGAGTGGTTTGGGCCAGGAGGGACCTTAAAGCTGATTTCATCCCACCCCCTGCCATGGGCAGGGACACTTTCCACCAGCCCAGGTGGCTCCAAGCCCTGTCCAACCTGGTCTTGGACACTTCCAGGGACAGCCACAGCTTCTCTGGGCAACCTGTGCCAGGGCCTCCCCACCCTCAGAGGGAAGAATTTCTTCCCAATATCCCACCCAATCCTACTCTTTGTCAGTTTGAATCCATTCTCTCTTGTCCTGTCACTACATGCTCCTGTAAATCCTCTCACTGCTCTTGAGGATTTTCCTAATGCTGGGCAGAAATGTCCAGATTAGGGGCTTTTTTCCTCTCCTTCAAATGAATGCAAACAACGGGGGGTTTCTTTACAGCTCCTTCTTTAATAACTCGGGTTAGTCATAATGAAATCTGTTCTTCGGGTAGAATTAATATGAGATAGTAATGGTGATTAGGTAATTAGCAACTACCAAGAGTATTTAACCTTCCTGGTGACAGCGTGTCTGACATCACCTGAGCTCGTGCAGACTCTGTGAAAAGAATTAACAATTTTAAATTACCCCATTTAAGTTATTAATTATGAAATAGAAATTGGCCCAGAAATAATGGCAGTGGTGCCCGGTATCCTGGTGGTTTTTTCCACCTCTGCATATCTTAAATCTATGTATTTTCTGTCCTCCATTTCATTAGAAAATTGAAACAGGATTACAAGTATTGAAGGACATCTGCTGTGGTAAACACTGGCGAAATCCCTGGAAGTGCTCGAGACCAGGTTGGACAGGGCTTGGAGCAACCTGGGCTGGTGGAAGTGTCCCTGCCCATGGCAGGGGGTGGAATGAGGTGGTCTTTGAGGTCTCTTCCAAACCACCCTGTGATTCTGTGCTATTTACACTGTTATCCCTGAGCCCATGAATAATGAGGAATGAAAGTTTCCTTTTCCTCTCCTTTTACCTGAAAATCCAGTTCACACCGAAACCTCACGGTGGCCAAGTGTTTCAATCATTTATTTTTGTCCTTAAGCCAACATTTTTCTTTGGAACAGTACTCATTCTCCTCAACAATGTTTTTTGCCTCTTCCCATGTGTCAGTGCAAGAGGTTTTCGAGCTGCAGTGATCCCTGAATCGATTCCTTTGCCCTGTGATGTCCCAGCTCTCGGAGCATCCACCTCACGGGGATGTTGCAGTCATCCTCCTTCCCCAGAGGAGCACAGAGCTCCCCCCTCAGCACTGCAGATGCACTTTATTTTTTTTTAAGAGAGCTTAAAAAAAGAAAAAAAAAGTGACTCTTCCTGAGAGGTTTCACAAGCAACTTGTCAGAGATATTTATGGACAGATACAAAACCCTGTTCCGAAGGAAGTTTGCAAACATTTGCTCCCCTAATGCGCGTTTACAGCTGTGGAGTTTGCTTTCATAAATTTTCTATTCAGTCACTTCATGGCTTGTAAACGTGCATGTGGGTGCATAAATCTGTTTGTGGGCACCCACCCATAGCTCTGGGTTCCTGGCTGTCCCACCCAGGCTGACCCTCTCCCCTTCACCCACATTTAAAGCTCTGCTCCGAGTTCCTCACACAGTTTCCCCTTTATTAGCAGCCAGTAATGTATTAATGCATTCCCCAGTGGGGAAGTGCACTCCTAACTATTGCCTTGGACACTCATTTAGTTGAATTTGATAGTGACAACACATTGACATTGGTAAGGTTAATGACCCAATACTTTATTTCATTGAACGAGTTGAACAACATTTAGTACCTTGTTCCACGACGTCCCCGAGAGCTGTCGGCGCTGTTACTTTAATGGCACTGTGGCATCTTTGCCCTTTAAGTAATTGGCACCGTGAAAATATTCTCCAGGTCCTGTCACAATTGATTAGCATGGCATTGAATTACGAAAATAAAGAAATAAAATTACTTTTTATTTTCTTTCTCGGTCCTTTTACACGGAGCGAAGGCAAAATTTGATCTCTGGAGGGGTGTGAAAGGCTGACAGCTCTAAAAGTAGAGAAGAGAGAAAGTCCTGGCTGCTGCCTTGACTTTTTGGGTGTGGAGCCAACCCAAAACTCTGCCCCTCACCTCATCCTGCCCTGATGATCAACAGGTTTCACAGGAACTATTCCTATCTATTTTTCTGGCCAAGGCAACTGAGACCCAACAATTCCCTGGTAGGCTCTGCCTTTTTGAGCATCCTGGTCTGGAGAGTGACATCCCTGCCCATGGCAGGGGGTTGGATTGGGATGATCTTTAAGTTCCCTTTCCACCCAAGCCATGGTTCTATGATTTTCCTGTGCTCTGACATGGGGACAGGGACATTTGGGGTTTAACCACATCAAAGCACATCTGGAGGGGAGCAGGGTTTAGTGGGTGCTGGTGGCAGGAGGCTGCTCCCTGCAGGGAGTCTTTAAGTACTTCAGCATCCCCACGAGATCCTCTCTGGGATTGCCTTTCCCAGGACATGACTGATGGTGCTCAGACTTTTTAGAGGGAGGAGAAAACAAATAGAGGAGTTCAATGGACTGGATAAGAGATGACAGCACAGTTGGCTCCTCTTTGCTCCCTCTGCTGCACGTGGTGACGTGATCTCTGCATCTCATTTGCTGGGAGACTTCATGGCTCAGAAGCAGCGAATTCTCCATCCTCCAAAAGGGCTGGAAGCTGAAAAAATGTGCAAGAAGCAACAGCACAGCTCTGAAATGACAACATCTGGAAAGAGAGGGATGGCATTTGGTGGCAGTGACCCAGAAGGCAACCAGTGTTTTCACCAGGGGACCTGAAGGTGCGAAGCAAAACATCATTTTTGTGTTTGCATCAACAAAAACAACAACAACAACAACAAAAAATTCTTGACTTTGGATTCATGTTGTCCTTCTATCACCTTCCCCCCTCTCTTTTAAATTACCCTTGATTGTACAACATCTGCTCCCTTCATGCTTGCATATGGTTGTCTCCTTAAATCTGCATTTCTGTCGAGGGGCTGCATACAAATATCCAGCTGAAAGTTTTCTTTCAAAGGTCTGATTAACCAACTTACTGGGGAAAAGGAAAATTAGTATTGACACAACTTGTAAAAGCTGCCAGTGGAGGGGGGGAAGAGGGGGATGGAGAGGGATGAGGATGACAAGTGTCAGGCAGGGACACTGAGAAGGACCAAAGAGGAAGCAATCGAAGGATCAAACCCCACATCTTCACACAGGAGGTTGTGTTTCATTCTTGCATTCAAAAAATAAACCCCCTCGCAGATGTGAGATTCTGAAACATGAGAGGGATGTCATTTTTTTTTTTTTTTTTTAAGGCATGTGAGAAAAATTCCTACAATTGACATGCTCACAACGTCTCCTCACCAGACATTTGCTACCCAAAAATACTCACCAAAGCTTTTCAACAAAGCTCTGGGTTGGGAGTGTAGGATGGCAAGATAAAGGCAGATCTGCCTGTAAGCTCTATTTAGTGAAAAGTTATCTCTCTTTTGATTTGGAACCTGAAAAAATAACCATGTAAAAGCACAGAACTGTCCTCTGATCATCTAAATCTGCTTGTAATATTCCATATAGCTTTTTCTGCTGTCTCTATACATTGGCTGGCTTTTAGTTCTGTGGGAGAGGAAATGGATCCATATGCACATGGCACATGAAAGGCAAATCTTAAGGGTTCAAACACAGAATTTTGGATTCCTTAGTGACTCACCGTGTGCCTGTGGGCTGGTAATGAACTTTTCAGTGCCTTGACCTCTGATGTGACCAAGGAGTTTTGTTGTCTCCTGTTCAAGTCCTTATTTTAAGCCACTCAGGGGACACCTGCCTGAGCAATGTCACCTCTTCTCCCCTGCAGGAGATGGGAATTGCCCTGAAGTCAGGTCCCCTGGGAACAACACAGGGAACACTTCAGGGTTGGAATTGGCCAAAGGGGATATCCCTGATCCCCTGGGAAGAACACAGGGAATACCTCTGCCTATAGACCATGATTCCACACCCAGGGATGCTCATGTCCATGTGGGCAGCTCCAGCACTGGCTGTAATGATATCCAGAGCCAAGGCAGCAGCATCTCTCCAGCCCTGCAAGGGAAAGACCTTGTTTGATGAACACATTTATTCATTTTTTTTTATCACTAACCTTCCTCCTGTCTGCCTTTCCTCCCTCCAGCCCACCCCCTGGCTCTTTTTCCTCCATTCCCCAGCTGAGCCTTTTCTGGAATATACTCTATATTTGTCTCCTGCTTCCCTGAACACCCATTATTATGTAGAATAATAATGCAGGGGCTCTGCCTGGCACCTCTGCTCAGTGGCTCTGAGTGGGCTGAATTGTAGCCAGCGGCGGGGGGTGATAAATGTAGCGTGAGATGCCTTTTCCACAGCAAACTGCAAATTGCCTCAGCAGCACGGCCCACAAAAGGTTCCTGTGGAGCAAATTTATCTCCCATTGTCGACCCAAGGAGGAAAAGGGAGAGGACCAGGCATCCTATTTTTAAAAAGTCACATTTGATCTTGTTCCGGCTCCGAGTCTGGAGTCTTTTAAAGGACTTTTCGTGGAAAATGCAGACCTGAGGATGCTGCACGGATAAAGGGATTTATTTTTAACTGCAGCCAGGGTTCATGACCATGTGAGCATTTCAATTTTAAGCCACTCAGTCTGAATAATATATTTCACCAAAGCGAATGTTATGTCATCTAATAACTCCTGGGTGGGAGGAGGGCAGGGCTGGGGAAGGGGAGAGGAGACAGGAGAGAGGAATCGCCCTCTGAGGAACCCCTGGCACTGCCTAAAAAAGCAGGAGGGGAGGAGAGAGTCAGGAGATCACACCTCCCATCTGGTTCAGCCCTCAGATAGCAGCATGATGGACACTCCCAAGGAGTGTGAGGTGATGGATATACAGTTGGAAAGCTCAGGTGATGGATGATGGGGGGAGGGAGAGGGGGGCATTTGGTGATTGACTGAGAGCAGTACAACCACAATTAATGGCACCAGGCACCTCTGATATATGATAACCTTAAATACCTTTGTATTTGACACTTGCCTGTCATGTTTCTCCTCTATTTTCCTCTAAATGCCAGTTAGTGAATTAAATGTGGAGTTTTGGTGTTAGGAGGGCTCCTTCTGCCATCCTGAGCACCCACTGGGGCAGAGCTGGACTCAGGGTATGGCCTGGATGGTCCTTTGCTCATCTGAGCTGAGTGATGGGATTTATGAGTCTCTTTCCAGGAATAAATGCTTGGCTGCCTTTAATTGTGTCCTTCATTAACATCCCAGAGTTATTATTTGCATGATGGTAATTGTTGGTCCCCACCTCTGAGAGCAGAGCAGCTCAGGAGCATCACAACTCAGGGACAAGGTGGGAGGTGAGAACAATGTACTGGGAGAAGCCCCTGGGAAGAGCTGGTGGGGGAAAGGGAAAGGAAGGACTTGAATCCCAGCATCCCCAGGCAGCTCTGTGCCTTCCTTTCATGGCAAATCCCATGAAAATGCATTTTGCTCGTGTTCACTCACCTTCAAATCGGGTTAACAGTTTTCCAGATCTGGTGTGTGCTTGCTGTGTGCTCTTCCAAAGCGTATTAGGAACTGCAAAGGAATTATTCTGGGATTAGGAGTGTGTAAATGAAAGCAGATTAGCTCTCCTTGCCTCAGTGTCCCTGTTTGTGATCCAACGTTAAGCAAACGCTCTAATGCTGGTGTGAAGTCAGGGCTTAATTTATTAGTGTCATGCCTAATTAACATTTTGAGATCCTTCCCCAGAAAGAGGATTATTAGTAACAATAATATTATTCTTCCAGCACTGTTGATTTTAGCTGAACTTGTATCAATAGGTGATTAGTACCTATAATTCCACAAGTGATTAGCAGCACCCAAGGGCAGCATCCGGCTGCTGGCAGCAGATCCCCCCCAGCCCAGGAGAAATGTGCTCCAACCTCTAAGCAAGGAGTTAGTAAGGAAAAACAGAAACCAACTTGCACTATATATTCATTTCCCCATAGCTTAGCTGCAAACAGAACAACCCATTTGCAATTCCAAGTCGAATTTGAGGGATTAGAACCTATTTTGCTGTGTTAACATAATGAAAAATAAATATAAAGTTGTGGCTTGTTTCTCGAATGGCCTTTTAAGCTTAAGGTTTATTTATACACTATTTATTTCCCAAGGACAGGAATGAAAATATCTTCCCTCCCATTTCTCTATCTAAGACATCTTCATATCTTTTCCCATGAAAATAATTCATGTCACTGAGAAAAAAAGTCCTCTATGAATCACTGATGAGTCTTTGATGCTTAATGTGCTGTCCAGCACATGAGTTCTCTTGGAAATGTACTTTAACAAGAAGATCTGATTTTCCTCCTACCATCATTAAAGTTTCCCCTTCAAATTTTAACAAGCAAATGAATGTTCTCCTGGCATAATTATAACTTCTTAAAAAAAAAAAATTCCTTTAGAGGAAAGCCAGCTCCATCCATCCAATGTTTTCACACCAGGAGGAGCCATGCTGGGAATTATTCCCAACATGGGCTGTAGTGGGGTTTAAAACATAAGTCTGACAGGATTCTCAGGGAGAAAACCTTCCCTGTGCTCAGGGGGAACGTGGCAAAGCCCTTCACGTGGGGCTGGGTTGCTTTGGGAATGACTTTGTGTGGAAAACTCTGTACTGCTGAGTCAGCATTCCCTCACATTTGCTCAGAATTCCAGCAGGGGCTTGTCTGGGGAGTCTTTGAGCATATGGGTGTTCTGGCATGATTGATCTTTGCTCAAGCCTCTCTGTTCACTCCTGAGCAACACTCTGCATGCACCAAAAGCCCCTTCATTATTAACATATTTTATTCTCTGTCAGTAATTGCTTTGGTGTGTTAAAACTGTTCCTGTGCTTCCCCTCCAAGAGCAGGGGTGACAACCTGGGGTGCAGACTGTGTTGCCCTGATTATTTTCCCCGTGTCCAGCACTGGTTTCTCCTTTCCCTGCTCCCTCTCGCCTTTCCACATTCCTGGCTGGGTTTAAGCCCTGCTTTGTGCTTCCAAATCCTTTTCCCTTAGAAGAAACAGCAAATATCCCCCAACATCTGAACTGGTAGAACATGAATTAATTAGAGTGGAGTGCAAAGTAATTTTTGAGTCAAGGCCTTGGTGTGTCATGGGTTGTAAAATTTAATCTGCCAGCAGCTCCTGGCCTCATATCAATTACATACAGTAAAATGAGGGAAAGTGTCCCATATTTCTGGGCAGTTATGGGAAATGCCATCCCTGTGTCTGGATGTCACATATTATCTCTGTGCTGAGCTGTGGTGCTGGGTCACTCAGCCAGGAGTGCTGGGACCACTGTCTGTAAGGAATTATCTGTGTTAAAATCACCCACAGGGCTTCCCCTTCCCTCTGCCCGTTCCTGCAGCTCAGGGGTTGTGTCTGTGGGTCTGTGTGATGGAAAAAAAGAGGCTGCAGACAGGGAGAACCCTGGTTCCCATGTGCACAGGAATCATGGAATGGTTTGGGTTGGAAGGGACCTGAAAGTTCATCTCATTCCACCCCCTGCCATGGGCAGGGACACTTTACACCAGCCCAGGTTGCTCCAAGCCCCGTTCAACCTGGCCTTGGACACTTCCAGGGATGGGGCAGCCACAGCTTCTCTGGGAAACCTAATTATTAGGCCATTAAACATGAGGGATCTTAATCCTCTTTCCCTTCCCTCCATCAACTTGGCTTTACCAAAAGTAAAAGTTTGCACGAGAAAATTCCCTTTGGAGCAGCTCCAAGTCCAAAGCCATGGCTGCCCAGAGCTTGGCAAGGCTGGAACTGAAAGAGAGGAAGTTTAGATGGAATATTGGGAAGAAATTGTTCCCTGTGAGGGTGGGGAGGCCCTGGCACAGGTTGCCCAGAGAAGCTGTGGCTGCCCCATCCCTGGAAGTGTCCAAGGCCAGGTTGGACAGGGCTTGGAGCCACCTGGGCTGGTGGAAGATGTCCCTGCCCATGGCAGAGGGTGGCACTGGATGAATTTCAGGTCCCTTCCAACCCAAACCATTCCATAATTCTTAGAAGATGGCAAATCTGGCTCTTGCTGTGTGTCTGCAGAATGATTAAACAAACACCCTACAATACAAATAATAATAAAATACACAATGCAAACCACAGTGCCTGAGAGAGAATGAATAATTAGCCATATAATAGAATATATAAACAGAAACTGCCTTAAAAGAAGATAAAAATATGTAGAGAACAAGCTACTGTTGCAGTTCTCCTCCCCCTCTGAATTCGTCTGGGGATGCTTAAACCCTCCTCTTGAGGAAAAAAAGCCCTTCTCATTTCTGCTCTATTTGTATGCTACAGTAGCAGTTTTGAGAAATTAAAAATAATTGATACATTCGAGAAAGCACAAGCAGTAACTATTTCATATTTTTAAAAGCCTTGCAAATATCCAGAAAAAAAACTGCTGTGCAGGCATAAAACCAGAACTCAAATCTGCTCAAAGTGATGCAATGAAGCCCTTTTTTTATGGGAAGAACTGTGGCTGTGTGTAACAAACCCACAGATGGAGGGTTCTGGTGTAAATGTGGAGAACCTGAGTGATCCCTGGATCCTTGAGCTGGTTTTTGCTGGGATGGGGAAAGGTCTTTCCTTCTAATCAGAGGGAGCTCCTGGCTGTCACCCATCCTGCTAAATATGGCCTGGTGCTGGCCTAAGACACTCTCATTCTGTCATGGCAGACACCTTAATTAGGAGTAATTTGGGAAAAAATCTTGATAGCTGTGAGTGCATTAAATGGAACAGATTAAACCCAGGACCAGCCATTGCTGGGTGATCCTCTGGCAGCAGCTCTGCACAAGGTTTTTGATGAATATCTCCCACACCAGTGCCCTCAGCTGTGTACAGGATCCATGTCAGGAGTAACCACAGGAGTGGCCCTCCAAAGGAGGCTGCTTTATTAGGTAAGAGGGAATGAAGCACAGAAAATGGTATTAAAGATGAACAAATGCCTCCATTATTCCACAAAATGAAATGCACTTTTCCAAGCAAGGAAGGCAAAAGTCAGTCATTATCTGTCTGTAATACATCGCAGCGGATAATAAAGAGGGTTTATGATCTCTGAAAGCAAATTAGAGGATATTTAAACAACACATCTTTCTATGAAGGAGTGATAATTACAAAATCAGGTCAAAATGCAGAACAATCCAACCCTGCCCCAAGCTAATGTTACTTGAATAAGCTGAAATCTCCTATATTCTCTCTCCAAAGAAGGATTCATTGGGGATGCAGCTGTTCTCATTATTGTTTATCATCTGGACTCATAAACCCTTGTTAGTGTGTGTTGATACTTGTCAAATCCAAGCCCATCCTTGTTTTATGCCTTGCTGATCCAGCTCCCTGGCACTGAGCAGCACAAAGCACAGCTTCTCCCCTCTCCCACCTTCACCTCTCCCAACATTTTTGGGGGTGTGGAACTGGTCTTCCTCTGCCTTGTTCAGCTACACAGTCCCTACTACCACTATACATCCAGTCCTGGGGTTTAGGAGTCAAACAGAGGTTTATTTAATTCAGGAGATGAGGCCTCAAGGTCTTCATGAACTCTGCATGCAGCCCTTTTTCCCCCTGGTGTGTCCATCTTGCTTTCCATTTCCTCAATCAGGCATTTCCAATAACACATTTTCTTTAATACACAGATTAGGCTGAGCTTATAAAGAGTGTTTTTACAACCTGATATATGACTCCAGGGCTGAGCATCCTTGGCAGCTTTGAAAAGCCCTGGAGCTACTGGTGCTGCTGGGGCTGTGCTCCAGCCTGGCCCCAAATCTGCTCCCACTCATCAATAGGATTTTTGACCCATTCCTGGTAAGAATGTCAACACAGAGCACATCCAGGGGATGGATCCTGTGCTCACCAGTGACAGATATTACATGGTTTTGACAGACAGAGGGAATTAAGTTCTAAATCCTTTAGTTATCTTTTGCAAAGTTACCTGCAGTCCATCTTGGAGTGATTTTAATGACTTTTCTGGGACAGGGACAGCTGCCAGCACAGCAGGGGGACCATGTGATGACAGTCACATCAAACCTTGAAGGAAACACGGGTGATGATCACTCCCTGTTAGTAGTAGCCATAATATTAGCCTCAAACAAGTGTTTCAGATTCAGGACACCTCTTTGTTATCTCCCTGGCACATGAACTCTGAATTATCAAGCATTCAGCAAAACACTCTTGGTTTCCTGCTGGTTTAGCCCAGAACAGATTTTTGCTGAGAAAAACAAAGGAAGAGCTGTTTCCCTAGACCTTCCTCTTGTCTAATCCTCTGTGACCCACAGTATGAAAATTGAACTGATTAAAGCACTAGAAAACATACTGTGGGAATCCTGTCGGCACTTACCCTGAGGGGAGACTGGAACGGCCTAAAAGGTCTTTTCCCTGCTCTAATTTCAGGGATTTTTATGATTCACTTTGCTGTGGGAGTAAAAAAAAGGAAAAGGCAAAGAACCTGGACAAATTGTTTCTAGCCCTGGATCCTAATGGAAAGGAAAATGTCAGAGGAGATGAGAGGAGGTCGTTGCTGCTGCAGGAGGGCAGCAGAGAGATCAGAGCGCAGCTGCCGGCGCTGTCCGGCCTCCCTGGAGATGGGAGAGACCAGGAAAAGCTCCCTTCTTCTCCTCCCTGGGGAGATTCTGGGCTGCTCTCCCTTCTAGACAAGAAATGGGAAAGCCATCTCTCAGTCCAGGTTGGTGTGTTCTATCCCTCTCCAGAGATCTCCCTTGGACATCTCGCAGAGAGACATCACCAGAACACACCAGTGCTGGGGTAAGATTGGAGTCCTTGCTGCCCCAGGGACAGCTTGGGCTTGGCTCCCTTCAAAAAATGCTTCACCAGCAAATAGAATTATTGAATTTATTGAATTTAATGAAATTAAGTCCCCCCTCCCCCCCCCAGTCAGGGTAAAGATATTCATGCAGCTCCATCCTTGGAGGAACTACAGAGCAGTCCCTAAACAAGCAACCTTTCTGCCTCAGCTTTGCTCCCAGGCATCTCAGGATGTGTCTGCAGACATTAAATTCCAGCAGACTGCTGTCTGACAGTTTGGTACTGGAAGTAGGTCCAGAGCACACTCAGCAGCAGATCAGCTGGGTGATAACTCTGTAATTTATGGAACTCCTCGCCCGTGATACAGAAAAAATAATTGCAGCAGCGAGAGTAAAATAATGAGATAGGTTTGTGCTGCATATTGTTTTCCCTTACTTTTATGGCACCTGACATGCAGTGTGTGTGCTGGACAGCACAACATTATGGGAAGAGTCATTTGTTATGTACTGAAAGGGAGAAATTCCGATTGGAGTCGAGCTGAGCTTGGAATTGGGAAGTGAAATCCTCTCGGAGGGACCTGGGTCACACAGGGCAGTTCTGAGGGACAGGGACTTGACTCGTGGCACTGCAAAGAAACTGGAGTTCAAAGGGTTTGATGAGATTGGGAATTTTTCTAGGAAAAGCCTGGTAGACACACTTTGGGCCTCCTCAGATTCACCCCAAAACAGCATTAGGAGAAAGGAGAGTGCTGAATTAGGCTGCACCTGCCCCACACTGTAGTAATGCCAAGCAAATACCTGCTGTCAGCAGCACAGAAAAGCCTTCTTTCTTCAGGACAAGGGGCTTTTCCTACACAGATTTTTCTGCTGCCCTTTTATCAGCTCTGGCCAGATTGAAGAATCCAGCAAGAAACTGTATCTGCCTAGAAAATTCCTAAGTACCCTGGTAGCTTTTAATTGAACTGCTTCCTTTCTAGGTAACAGCCATGGCAGGTACCATTTTCTCCATTAAACAGTGTCATTTATTGTGATTAATTTTGTAGGTCTTATCAAGTGCATGCACACTGGTTACTTATTTTTGAAGCCTATTCCCCTAAACGTGCCTTTTTAATGGATTTCCAGGGGAGAGAGGGAGGGGAAGGCACTGCCCACTTGAGATTCCTCAGTTTCCCGTCAGAAACTTCCCAAATTAGTGTCACCAGAGGTCATGTCACCCCAGAGCCTGCAGCCGTGTGCTGCATTGAAATCCTGAAGGAACAGCAGCTTGAGTTTTGGAGGGATCAAGGAATCACTGGGTGTGTGAACAGGAATGAACTCCAATCTGATCCTGGGAAGTACAACTCTCCCCTGTGATGGGACTTGTCTGACTCAGTGGGTTCCACACACGGTTCCCTTGGGAGGGTGAGGGCAGCACTCCAGTCTGAGGTGTTTGGGAACCAAAATATCAGGCCAGGGAGGAGCAGAGGAGAGGGAAGGGCCACACACCAGCCCCTGGCACAGCTTGGTCCTCAATAATCCATCCAGAAGATGAAAAGAAGCATCTAAAGTCACAGGGCTTTGCCACAACCTCATATTTCCTTCGGTGTGTCTCTCCAGTTAATTAGTTATCCTCTTCTTCCAGTTAATTAGCTCAAAGAAAAACAGCCCTTTGTACTTAGCCTTATAAATTACAGTCTTTTCCTGTCTTATACATTATAAGAGATGACACTTTCTGCATTTTGTGAGCAAGGTCACATTTACAATTCTTAAAGGTTTGGAAGGAACCTCAGCCACGCTGCGGAGCCTGGACACGGGGAAAGGCGTTTCAAAGTTACTGTGGTTCCTTTTAAAAAAATTATCAGAGGAACTGGGAGGAAAAATTGTGAGGATCAAAGAAAAGGAACTCTATTTAAAAAAAAAAAAAAAAAAAAAAACTAAGAAATGAAAAAAAATTACTGAAAAAAAGTATGAAAGTGGCAAAAAGAACTTCAGATGTTGGTGAGATAGCAGCTGAAAAAACTGGTGAGTGTTCATGAGCAGGTTGGAGGGTGACAGGTTGCTGCAGTCAGGTTTAAGGTAGAAAGGAAATTGGAAAGGCTCAGACTCATCTATAAAATAAAAGGGATCACTGGCCTTTACCCCCACGCTGGCCCAATGCAACCCATAAGCTGGATGAGATGCACCAAATCCCCTGGAGCTGCCAGACCCGGGATGTGCCATCTCTGCTGGGCACAGACACTGTTTATACACAGATCCCTCCACTACAAACACACCCCACCCTGAGCAGACACCAAATGTACACCCAGAACACACAAGGTGCCATCGAGGCAGGGGAAGGATAAACATGAACACAGCTTTTTTTTACACACTTGACATCAAAGTTCAGGGTTGTTTGGGTTTTTTTCCCCACCACTCCAGCCAGAAGTGATGTGAAGCAAGAAGGGCTGCTGAGCCTGGTTTGTTGTTACAGGAAATAGTTTATCTGCTTTAACCTTTCAGTACTTGAAGGGGGCTTATATAAAAGAGGGAGAGTGACTTTTGACATGGGCAGACAGTGATGGGAGAAGAAGAAATGGTTTTCAACTAAAAGAGAAGAGATTTAGATAAGATGTTAGGAAGAAATTCTTTACTCTGTGGGTGGTGAGTCCCTGGCACAGGTTGCCCAGAGAATCCATGGATTCCCCTTCCCTGGAAGTGTTCAAGGAGAGGTTGGGTGGGGGGTTGAGCAACCTGGGCTAGTGGGTGCCATCCCTGCCCATGGAAAGGGGTCCCATTTTAAGGGACTTTAAAAATCTCAACATGATTTTGAAGGTCCCTTCCAACCCAAACCATTTCTCATCTGTTTGGACCTTCCAAGCTCATTTTCGGGACTGTTCATTGATTTCCTCCAGAGTGCATCCCTTAAAACCCCTCATCCTTCTATGAGGTTATCAGGTAGCATCAAAATATGAAGTTTGGGGTTGTGTTTTCAGTCCTCAGACCCAAACCACACCACATCAAACAGCTCCTGGGGGTGGATTGAGAGCAGAGCCATAGATCATGGGCTCACTGGCACTTCACCTTGCACTGGTGTTAACTGAAAACAGGACAATTCTGCCCAAGAGGGGCATAGCAGAGTGATGATGTGTCTTATTGATTGATCTGCACAACAAAACCTGGAAGAATGTAAAAAGAGGATTTAGATAATACAAAGGGAGGCATTTTCAATGCTGACTCGGGGGTCACCAGAAATTCTCTAATGATAAACTTCATCCACTTCACTCAGGTTTTGCAACCTGGATGATATATGACACAGCAGTCAGGAAGCTCAGTGGCAAGCAGGACAATATTTTGAAAGCTGTGTCCTTGGAATATTGTCCCTGTCAAAAAAGTGGACAACCAAATCATCATGAAGTAGTTTTATCTCTCTCTCTCTCTAGACTCTGTGCTGCTTCCCCAGTCATTAGGAGAAGAAAACAGCCCTGCCAGGTTGAGCAAGGCTGAAGTTTGGCATGAAAAATTCACAGAACAGATGATCTCACCTTGATGCCTCATGTGGGTACAGAGACATAAATCCCAGTGGCTGGTGCTGAGCTGCAGCACCAACATTTAGTGAGAGATTAGATCAGAGAGGGAGAAAAAAAGGCTCAAAAGCAATCAAGATACTTAATCCCAGCAGCAAAAAGCTGAAAGAGATTTCAAAACAACCACATGGCTGCCAAGTGGTGGAGTGGTGGGCACGTGGCTACTTCTACTTGGGGTCAGAGGAGCCACCAACTCCAGAGCCCAGAGTTAATGGGGGAGTGAGGGCTCTGTGCCCAAGCAGATCCCAGATGTTCCTCCAGTCCTTCCCAGCTTTCAGCCCTCAGCTCAAACCAAAGTTTTAATGTTTGGAAAGAAAATATTTTAAAAACCCCTCAAACTTCCCTGGAAGTGTGTCCAAAAGTTTCATAACAACCTTTTCCTCACCCGCCTTGGACCGAGAACCACGCTGGGCACTGATCCCTGGCAGGGATTTAATAATGATCTGGCAGCATTTCCATGGGTGATTTTTAGGCTGTAGCCTGTCCCTTAATTATTTTGCAGGTTCAAGCACAGCCATGGCTTTCACCTCCAGCTCTTCTCCCCAGGACACACCATCTGCTGAGGGTTTTGGGATGCTCCTCCCAGCACGGCTGTCCCGGGGCTGGGAGCAGAGCAGGGCTCACCTGTGGGGAAAACAGACTTTGTGCAAGTCCTGTGGCTGTTTAACACCAAAATTCTGGAACTAGTTAAAAAATTCACCCTGGGATTTTTGGATATGAGCCTGAACTCCAAAATCCACATGGTTCCATCGTGCCTAATTACAGCCTGTCTAAAATGCTAATGGAGCCCAGCAATGCAATATTCAGAGCAGAGAATTATTACACTGCACATGCTTTGCACTCAATCTGCTTGCCCAGGTTATGGGACAAAAAGGTTCAATAACAGGAAAACAGCCACTGTTGGGTTGAATTTTTCTGGAGTATTGATTGAGTTTTTAAGTTTAATGCAAGGAGACTGTTACATAGTACAAAGTGTATTTTAAGCATCTATTTATTAAAGCTGAATTGTGCTAGAACTTCTGTTCAAAAGTGCACCTGACAGCTAAATGAATAGCAAATTATTCCACAATGATTTGTGCTATTTTCTGTTGTTTCTGTGCAGCCAAACTCCTGCACGTACGGCAGGTTAAAAGAATTCTCAACCTTCTATTTAATACAATAAACTTTGTCAGATGTTGTTATTATTTTATCTGAATGCCATATTTGAGTGTAATATATGCACAAAAGCCTCATTGACTCCTTGAGCAGCCGAAGTCAGGTGGAAACAGGCTGCAAGGAGTGAGGAGAAACCGAGCAAGGTGGCTTTTATTTAATCTAGTTCAATCAGTACATAATGACAGGCATTAAAAACGCTGGTGAATCCAGGGAAACAAATTTATTCATATTCATCAAGGGCTCTACCTGGTTTCTGTGCACAATAGGGAGGGCAGGATGCTCTGGACAGGACAGGACACTGTGTGTTATCCATGGAATAACAGATCCCAGTAACAACCCGAGCACCCCACAGAGCTTTGCGAGGAAAGAGTTAATAAACCATAAAACAACAGAATGGTTTGGGTTGGAAGGGCCTTAAAGACCATTTAGGTCCAACCCCCCTTAATGAGAGTTAATTAGAGGTCCCCAGCTGTGTGTCCCCAGCAGGGCAGAGCTCAGCTGGGAAGAATTACCAAATCCCTCCAGGAGGCTCCTCAGGTCCCCAGGGCTGGCAGTGACCCCCCTCTGAAGGTCAGAGGAGGTGCTGCAGCTCTGCTCAGAGGGTCACTTGAGTGGATTTCTCCTCGAGATGAAGTTTTTGAAAGAAGAAATAGAGGTTTGCTGGAGGTTCATTCAAGAGCGGGCCAAAAAAACAAAGGTATGAGAAATAACAGGATAGAAAAAAACCCCAAAGATTTCTGGTGTGAGCACAGGAGTTCATTGCATGAGATAAAAAAAGTGCAAGAAATCGTTGTTGTGTGTAGCCTAGAGTTGGTTGAATCAAATATTTGCTCTTTTGGGTAACTTGTAAAGTTAGGAGGTGACTTTCCTGAGGAAAGGGCTCTGGCTGCTACTGGATCAGGGAGCAAATAGGATTGGGGTGGCTGGTTGCCAGTAAATGGTGTATACTGGGAGCTTGACCTCTTGTGCCTCCAAATACCTGTGTTTCTTTATTTCTGTGTTTTGGTGGAGTTTAGGTTGGTTTTTTTCATTGATTTCCTGAGCTGAAATTCCCCTGTTCTCCCTGAAATGCTCCTGGGGCAGTTTTGTGCTTTGTTGAACGTGGAAGGTGTTCAGGAGCAGGAGAGGGAAGGAACTGGGAGCTTTCTGCATGGTGGGTGGGAAAGCTGCTTGTGAAGTTTGACCTGGTGTATTTAAATTTTCTGGGGCTAATAATAATAATTCTCCACATTGACAGTCTGCATGTCAAAGTTTCAGCTCCATTTGAAATGGTTGAAAGATGAATTCCAGGGGAAAAAGAATGTTGATTTCATGTGATTATGACTTGTTTGTGTTGCTGTCCATTAGAAGGTGAAAAGGAGAAGAAGCATTGTTGGGTTTTTGTTGGTTTTTTAGGCTTCAGGTGAGAGCATTTCAATCTGGAGTAACTGAGATACTTGCTAAGATTATGGTTTTAATGATGGTGTTGCTACTTGGGGAGGGGGGAAGTTCAGCACTAGGAGAATTTCGAGCTGTACTATTACAGGAGAGATGCTTTGAAAATCACAGGTGTGACTTGATGTTTTCTCCTTCAATAGCATTTAAAAAAAAAATTCTGTCTCTTAATTTTCTTTGTCATAAATCCTTTGAAAATCAGATGCACTGATTCAACCTGCTCTTCACTCTCCATTGTGTCCTGGTGTAATTTATCAGATAAAGGGCAAAATGTTCTGTGTAAATCACAGCTGAATGTCTGAAGAAACTCATCAAAAATTATAGGGACCATCAAACTTTTTTTTTTAGGTGGGATTGGATTTTGAAAGTCTTGGGGGGGTAAGTTTATAAGAATAAGAACAACTGATGGAAATAGGAGGCCAAGATGACTTTTGGTGGCTGTACCATCAAACGTTTGGTGTTCCCAGGGCAGATCCCTGCAGGCTGGGACTGCACCTGGCAGGAGCTTTTTCACCTTTGCAATAGTGTGATGAGGTCTGAATTGAAACCAGGGGCTCCTCACTGGCCCCAGGTTTAGTTTAAATTTAGGATGAACACTTTCCACCTCTCCTTTCCTGCCCTCCCACCTGCCCACACCTTGGGCCTCCTAATTTCTCTTCACCTCCCTGGTCTGAGCTCTGTGGACTTGGTTCCTTTCTGTGCCAATGTAGGGAAGCAAAGCACAACAAATTTATCATGTAACTATTGCCAAAAGAAGCAGGAAATAATCAAGGAGGGAGAATTATTAAGCTCTCCCTGCACATGGGGTGTGGGGAAGGGAGGGCTTTTGCAAATGCACTTTGAATGATAATTAAACTCCCAGCTCATCATTATTAAAATGGAGTTGGGGGAAGGTTTCTGGCCTTCAGGATTATCTGACCATCCCCATTGTGGCATTGTGGAAAGCTGAAGGCTTGGAGAGAGCAGCAGGAGCTGCAGTAGCACCAACACACCTCTCCAACCCCAAAAATCAGAGCTGGTGGCTCCAAGGGCTGAGCTGTGAGACAGCAGCACCTCGATTGCTCTGCAGTGAGGGGACAAAGGCAAAGGTCTGTTCCTCAAGAAGGAAAAAAAAAAAAAAGATGCAAATGAGAAAAGAATCCCTCTGGTTAGTGAAGTTATTCCAGCAAGTGGCTATATAAATGTCTTTATATTGTTATTTCCGATATTAGTTTGTTGTTCCTTCATGAAAGCTGATTTATTTGAAATGTTATTACTTGAAACACCCTAATCTTTTTGTAATAATTCATATACTGGAGATTACAGTTTTGGAAGGCAGCCCAGCTCTGGCTGGAATCCTATTTATGGATTAAAGGATTTGAACAGCATTGCAAGCTAGATCTCCGAATAGCAGGATAATGTAAACCTGGTTCCATATAAAATGCTTTACCTCTGCAATAGTAACCCCATTAAAGGCAGATTGTTGGAGGACGTCTGAGGAGAGGACTTTCATTACAGAAAAGCAGGATATCTTGCACCCCTGAAGAGCAAGGATTTTCAGAGCTGAGCCTTCCCCTCGTTAAGATGCCCCGAGACATGTGTTGTATCTCTCCTTTCTCCTGGAAGCCACCATGCCAACTAATGATGGGGGTTTTGTAGGGTTGGACAGACTCCTGGAGAAAGCACCATTGTTTTCTGGTGGAATTGAGCCACCCCAAAAGGCAGAGAGATGCCCCAGCCCAGAGCTGCTCCTGCCCCAGGGTGGGAGGGAGGCAGCTGGGAGCTGTGATTTCCATGTCAACAGCAGCACCAGGACCCAGCCCAGGATTCATTAGTGTTATTGGAGGGACAATCCCACCCCAGGAAACTGTAAAGCTTTTGGGAATGTTGTTATTTATTAATTTCCCATTTAATTTAATAGTGCACAGAAAGCCCAGTCACAGAGGCTGAAGTTTCATTGTGTTTGTAACTAGAGAATGGGCAAAGGCATAATTTAATTGTAAGTCTGCTTATAATCCATAAGGAATACAAAACTAGTCTAAAAAATAACGGTACTGGGAGCCAACATTAAAATTAATGGTTTTGGGACACGGGCAGTCTCACTTTTCAAGCCTTTTTAGAACATCACAGCAAGTGAGGCTTGAGACAAAATTTAAAGCAGAGCATTGAAGTGGTTTTGTGGGTATTTATAGGCAGCTTTTACCATAATTGATGTGTGATAGATCCTGGTGCCCTGGGCCAAGCTGAACAAAAGGTGGGGAAGGGAGCACAAGCTGTCAAGGGCTCTGAAAACCCAGGGAACCCGTGTTGGATGCAATTAAGAGGGATAAGGCAGTGGGGTGATGCAGGCAAAACCTACTGGTGCTCTGAACACAGATGAGATCATGTGGTGGCTGCAATAATTAGGCCACAGGATGATGAAAACCTGGAGCAGGTTTGCTGTGTGCCCCTGGGAAGGCTGAATGGTGGAGATACTATGCAAAAAACCCTCCAAGATTTATTGGTGCTGTGGCTGTGACAGCCCAGAGAGACTTTTGAGTGTAAGCTGATGCTCAGCTGTTTTTTTTATTGTATTTTTTTTCCTTTAGAAGTTGAGGAAGGCATTTGGGAAGAGGGCTTAGGAGAAGATAGAGTACTCTTTTTCTGTATGGGTGCAGTGCTGAGGAGGAGGAGGAAGGGACAAAGATCTTTGTGATCAGCTGCACATGATTGCAGGGGATTGGAGGAGAAAATTATGACTGGGATCACCTGTTTGAGGAAATCACTTTAACAGGATGCAAATGCTGATCTGCAAACACAGTTTGTGATAAACAGTTAAAAACTGTGCTCCTTCAGTGTTGTATCCAGCCCCCAAGTGTGGTCTGGAGCAGCAGCTGGGGCTGTGGGATTGGGAATGATTACAGCCTCCCCCAGCCTGCTGCAGCATTGCCCCAGGCAAAAATCATTCCACTCCTCTGGATCCCCGCTTCCTCTTCTATGGAATGGGGTAATATCACGTGCATCCCAGAGGATTTGAGCATTACTTATTATTTCTATAGGGATTTGAAGGTTAATAGCTTTACACAAGCCTAATTAATTGCTATTATTTAGTTTAATATTCTCTCCGAGTACTTTGTCCATACAAAGCTTGCTCTGCCATCCTCTGCGTAAAAAAGATTGGGAAACAGCACAGTTTGTGGCACAGAAGAGTGTGTCCAAAAATGAAATAGCAGGTGGAGGTGTGATGGTGTTCAGAGCACATCACATCAGTCTCTGCTTGGGATGTTCTGATGGAGGCAGTGGCAGAGCAGCTCCTCACTGGAGACAAACTCTGGCAGGGCAACAGAATAAATGAGGTTAATAAAATAAATGAGATAATAAACCCTTCCTCCTATGATGTGAATTATCTTAACTCTCTTCGAGGTGTTGGTTGACCTGCAGTAAGTGAAGATGTGATGGAGGGACCCACAGCTCAAGCGTTAAGTGCTGCTCTTGCAGGGGGAGGATTTCACGCCTCTTCAGGCTCCTTCCAGGCAAGAGCCTGGAGCTCTTTTGCGAGGAAACTCTTCTGGTAACGCTGCTGAAATGATTCATGGAGGCTTTTGATGTGGTCATGTTCTGGCTGGCAGCCCTGGTGTGTAACGGAGGTTTGAGGCTGAGTTTGATGGACGTTTGCACAACTTGGGATGTTTTTGCATGTAAAGAGCACCGGTGAGATTCCTGCTGCGAACCACTTCGTTGGGGCTGGGGCAGGAAGAGCTTTAAGTGCTTTCCCGGTGCCTCTTTCTCTCTGGGAATTGTGGCCCAAAGCTAATCCTGAAATGGGGAGGGACTTGCTGTCCCTATAGGTGGATTTTACTGATTCCACTGTGCAGGATGAGGGAAGGCCACAACTCTCCTCTGCGCTGGAGCAGTTTTACCTCCTCCCCACGCAGCTCCGTGTGCCCAAAGCTCACCCCAAGGACAGGCATTGGTGGTGACTGTCCCTCCATTCACAGAGTCATAGGATCAGCCAGGTTGGAAAACACCTCTGAGATGCTCAAGTCCAACCCTTGCCCCAGGGCACAAAGAAAAAGGGTTGTCAGTGACAAAACCCACGTTGTTCCAGTCAGTACATGGGATTTTGGAGCATTTGGCTGCATCATTCCCTCTGAGCAGGCAGTGAGAGGGATGTGTTCTCTCCAGGAACTCTGTGCTGCAGAGCCCTCCTTGCCAAGGAGGAAATCAAACCATCCTCTGCCGTGTCTGAGCAGGAACCGTGGGCAGATCCTGATTAAACAAAACGTGTCGTTAATAACAAACCGACCCAAGAGATAAGAGCTCTAAGGTTGGTGCTGAAGAACCCCAGGGTAACAAATAAAGACAGCTGTGGAGTAATGTCATTTGAGAGGGGCCACGTGGTGCTCCCGAGAAAGAGATGGATCGCATACATTGTGTGCCTGACAGTAAAACTAATGGCTATTGGATGGGGTGTTAAGTATATCATAAAATCAGTGTTGGCCGCCTTCAGGAAGAGGCTTTCAGGCTGTTTGGAGTGTGCTGACAGCAGCCCAGGGACTGCAGCCGTCAGCAGGGGTGAGGGGGGCACTGACAGGCTCCATCCCCCAGGGCTGGCCGGCAGCAGCCTGGATGTGTGGATGCATTTAGCTCTCTGGGGAGGAAGGGTTTGCTCTGATGGACCTCATGGAACATGCTGGGAGCCTCAGCCAGCACCTCCCCAAGTGCAGGTGCTCTGCAGAGCAGCAGCAGGGTGTACACAAGGCGAGGGGCTGATGTAAAGCAGGGTGTATAGCAATAGGTAAGGCAGAAACATTTCCCTCCCTGAAGCTTCACCAGTTGTTTACTGAATGTCTTACTGATGTTTTGAGAGGTTCAATTCAGTGTAGATACACAATCCCCTGGCACAGCTGATTGCAGAAACAGAATTCGAGCAAAACACCTCCTCAGATCATGTCCCTGAATGACTTTAAAAAAAACTTTAACTGGAAACATAACCAAGCATTAACACGGATCTCAGGACAAGGTTCTTCCACCCCAGAGGGTGGTTGGCACTGAACAGGCTCCCCAGGGCAGTGTGCACAGCACCAAGGCTGCCAGAGCTCCAGGAGTGTTGGGGCAACACTCAGGGACAGGGTGGCATTTTGGGGTGTCCTGTGCAGGGCCAGGAATTGGACTGGATGATCCTTGTTGGTCCCTGCCAGCTCATGATATTCCATGATAATATTGCTGTGTAAAGTGAACTTCCTTTTGCACTGAAAAGGGGTGATTAAGCCAGGAACAATTAATTGAGGGTTATCTGCTACTGGGCAAGGAGGAGCAGGGGGAAAGCAGCAGTGCTATGAGCAGGGATTCTTTCCACCATTCCCAGCTTTTCTGTGTAACTTGGAGGACTTTAGCTTGGACTTCTTTTGCTGGAGTTATTCCTGTGCTGTCTCCTTGCAGCCTGGCTGTGTGCCCTGGCCTGGGGCAGAGCTGGAAGGGGTGAGGGCAGCCACTGGTGTGGTGGTCACCACCCTGGGGTGCTGCCTCTTCATCCATAGGTATATTAGCTATACATACAGACCTGAATATCCTAACCCTCACAGGGCAGGGAGTGCTGGTGTAAGAGGAGGAATGCTTCCATGCAGGCACTCAGTGGAGACAGACATGAACTCTGCTTGTACAGAAACTTCCCAGTGACTCTGCAACTAGTCAAAACTCCTGTGTTCTCCACTTTGTGGAAGGCTGATGTAATGTTTAGCTGCAACCCTGGGAGGAAACCAGTGGAGCTCCTGGGAGGTCACAGAGCTGGGCCTGGGCTCTGTACATCTGCTTCTCACCTCTGAGGGCAGTGGCATTGCCAGGCAGCCAAGGGATGTGCCAGGCAGCACAATCAGGGATTTGTCTCAGGGCTCATTTGGCAAGGAGAGCTCAGTTATGTGGTCATTAGCCCTGTAGCTTGACCCAAAGTCTCTTACTGGGGCCAGCCTATTCATCTGGAGTCTCTGGAATGTTCTGGAGCCCATGGCACTCAGCTGCAGTGTGACATCATTTGTGTAGCAGATGACAGGAATTTTAAAGTGCAGGGAAATGAGGAGTGCTGTGATTGTCCAGCGTGTCACAGGAATGACAGCTAAAGTCAGTAGGAGATGCAGAAAACCTGACTGCAGGTCTCCTCCTAATAATTTACTAAAAACCACAGTCTCCCTATTTTAGGATGGCCAACTGCTGCTCTCTTGCTCAGCATTCTTCCCAAAAAGCACAGTCTGCTCGTGTGGCTGTGACCATCTCTTGCTGTTCAATTGAGTTCACAGGGAGGTGATTACAAAAGCTACAAGGGCTTCCAGTAGCACAATTTCCTGAAAATAATGGGCTTCAGCATCTCAGTTCTTGACTCCATCTCTTTCTCCTTCACCTCCAGGGCTGCCAGCAGGTCAGGCAAGTCCTGAGTGAGCAGCCTGTGCTCTTTTGCTGTGATTTGAGGGAAGGTGACTCCTGTTTTCCTTGCAGCAGCTTGCTGGGGAAATTCAGGCAGGTTTGTGGTGACAGCAAGTGCTGGATCAACCCATGATGATTCCAAGCTGAGCTCAGAGGTGGTGCTGTCTCCTTGGATCCCCGGGCATGGAGCTGGGCTCTGTCCCACCTTCCTTGGACTCTGAGCTGCTCCTGCTGGGAGCTGCTGGGGGGGCTATGGGAAGGAAATGCATCCATGCAAAGCCCAGTGCTGGGAGATGTGTGGACTGGTGTGCTGTGGGGACCAGAGTGCCCCCCAGGCAGGGGCTGCTCACCCTGGGCAGCACAGCATGGTGGCAGAGCTTGGCATCAGGGAGATTTCATCTGTGCCAGCCTGTGCTGTGATCAAACAGACACAGATGTGCCCAAATCAGGGCACTGCTGCCCCAGCAACCACAATCTGTGACTGAACAGTGGAGGGATGTCTCTATTCCCTGCATATCCATCCAAGATCTCCATCCCAGAGTGTTCTGACCTGTCCTGGGAATGGCCAGCTTGGAATGTGGGTGGCTCTGCTGCTCCTCTTTTCTGTGCTGTGGCACCTGGCTGGTCCCAGCACTGGGTGCTCTGGTTCCTCAGGCCCTGGCAGTGCTGCAAACTCACTGCTGGCACCAACATTATGGACAGGAGACCTGGATGGCATCGCTCCTTGTCCCTTAAAACATCACCCTGGGAATGCACCCCCAGATCCTGCATCTGTCCCTCCAGCTCATGTTTTCTGTGAGGTGGGAGATGGTTACTCAGGGGGGAAGGAGGAACTGAACAAATCCCTGCGTGGGAGAGATGGAAAAGGGGGGTGGGATTTGTCCCTGCCTTGGATTGCAGCTCCAACCCACCTCTTCCCAAGCACCAGCATCTCCCAGTGCACAGCCCTCCTGCTTTCAGCTGCTGTTTCCATGCTGTAGGGAAATGCAAACACTAATTACTCCAGTGTANATGTTTTCTGTGAGGTGGGAGATGGTTACTCAGGGGGGAAGGAGGAACTGAACAAATCCCTGCGTGGGAGAGATGGAAAAGGGGGGTGGGCTTTGTCCCTGCAATTGGATGCAGCTCCAACCCACAGCCCCCACCTCTTCCCAAGCACCAGCATCTCCCAGTGCACAGCCCTCCTGCTTTCAGCTGCTGTTTCCATGCTGTAGGGAAATGCAAACACTAATTACTCCAGTGTATCCCTACAACTCACAAACTGCTGGGAACACATTTTCAGCCATTCCTAGCCTGCAGCAGAATCTGTTAGTGTTGGTGCAGCTCATCCTGCTCCACGCTGGCACAAGAGAGAAGTGAATACCTGCAGCTTAAAGATATAATTTAATAATTATTTTTAAAAGTCTACCTGGCTCTATAAATTTTTAATGACATATTAATTAAAAGCCTAGTTATGGAAGCTTTGGAAAGGAGAAATAAATATTTAATATTCATTAAAATATTCATATGCTACGTGTTTTTTAATCTTGAATAAATATTTTGGGATAATCAGTCGCAGGTTTTTTTGGTGATGTTAAAAGTTTGCATTGTAAATTCAGCCATGATTGATTACAAAATGTGCAATCTATTAATTCTGTAATAGCACGTGTGCTGCTCAGGACTTGGAAGAAATACATATATCTGGGTTTTATAATCAGGGGAGTTATCAGGGTAATGTTCTTGTTGAAACCCAATGAAAGCTTTGATTCATGTGACAGTGGCAAGATCTCAACTTTCATGTTCCTGAAATACAACTTCCAGGATTCTTTCATCATTCTTTCTTTACAATAATCAAGACATGGGAAAGTAAGGAATTGTCCCTCCTGGGGGATCTGGGGTAGCACTGAAACACTCTTAAGTTTTGTTTTTTATATATGTTATGTCAACTGAAATTAGGGGTGACCTGACTGAGGTCTTCCAGTACCTCCAGGGAGCCCCCAAGAAAGGAGGAGAGGGACTTTCTGTAAGAGCCTGGGCTGACAGGACAAGGGAGAATGGATTCAAACTAAAGGAAAGTAGGTTCAGATGGGATATTAGGAGGAGGCTCTTCCCTGTGAGGCTGAAGAGACCCTGGCACAGGTTGCCCAGAGAAGCTGTGGCTGCCCCATCCCTGGAAGTGTCCAAGCCAGGTTGTTCAGGGCTTGGAGCAACCTGGGCTAATGGAAAGTATAATTTTAAAGTCCCTTCCAAGACAAACCACTCTGTGGCTCTATGAAATGCTGAATTTCATACTCAAGTGCAAGGCTGGGTTGCCCAAACACTGCCCAGGTACAACCCCCCCGAGCTGCTCTGGGCACTTGCTGCATTTCATCCTTCACTTCCCTTTCCAACCATTAGTTTTCCACCAGTTGTCCTTGAAAGGACTGATAATGCCTAAGTAACTAATTTACCAACTCCATTTTTGGGGGGGTTAAGACTATTTCTAATGCTTCCTGGACTCTTGTGTGTTCTCTGGATGAATCACAGCAGCACAAACAGTCTCAAAGCAAGTGGTACTCAGTGTATTTTTTAATGAGCTGAGCTGACCCTCCCATCTCTACCCTGATTTATAAGCTGCTTCATACTCTGTTGCTGAAGCTTAAGGATCCCTTAAGTCTCTTTTTCCTCTGCAAGACAAATAAAAGGCTGTTACTGCAAATTAGAGTGTAAGTCAGAGCTGCTAAAGACACCGAAACCAAAGCAAACAAAGGAAAATATAAAAGGCTTGTTTGGGGGAGTTTGTTGCTATTCTCAGTGGAAGGATTATTGTTGATTTTTTTAGGAAAAGTTCATCCTGGAGGCAGCAGGCAGTTGCATTACTCGAGCAAGATTGAGCTGTTTAAAATTTCAGGGTTGTCCGCCAAAGAAATAATAATAGGAAGTTGTACGGAGAGGAATGTGCTGACAGCAGGAATGTTTGGGTAATAATTCATGTGTTGGGGATGATGCTCTGGAATGCTGCCCAGCTGGGCTAATGCAGATTGGGGATGCTCTTGTGGCTGTGCCATTGATTGGCAGTTCTGCACCATCATGAAATCCGCTTGCAAATGGAACGGAGAGGGTTTGGGAGGGCAGGGAGCTGTGCTGAGCAGCACCGTGGGGGTCAGGGTCCTGCTGGGGTCAAAGGAACCCTCCTGATGGAATCACCTCTCCCCTGCTTTATCTGGTGTCACATGAGGGCAGCTGGCCATGGGTTGGGCTGAGGGACAAGGGGATGTTGTGGTTTCTCCCAGGAACAGTAATTTGAACAGTTGTTGGTGTCTCAACCTCGTTCTGCAGCACAACGGGGCCTCTCTCTGGGATATGGCACATAATTACTGCTCTTGGACCCATTGGCACCTTTTCTTCTTTTTAAGAACGTGACATTGAGCTCCCTGATCCTTCTCTGAGATGCTCCATCTCAGGCACAGGTTGTGTGATCCAGCTTTGGTTCAGCTCCATCCCAGGTCATCCATCAGCACAAAAGGCAGCAGCTCCTCATTCCCCCACCACTGCATCCCATTTTTGTGCATATTCCCAAGCCTCCAAATAGGGATTGCCTGTTGCTAACAATTTCTGAGTTGTTCTAAACCCTGTCAGGGGGACCTAATATGAGACAGAAGATCTGTTGGTGATACTGTATTTAAAATCATTTTCTCGTGGATTGTTTTCTTTAGAAGGGGTTGAACTGGCTGATAACTTGTGTTATTTTAGCTCTGTGAACAACGGTTAGGAGTCCCACTCAGCATGTATACAACCAACTTAAATGCAAATTGCACACCACCAGCAACTTTATTACACATGAAAAACAAATTTCACTGAGCTCATAAGTTATCAGAGGGAGAACAAGAGTCTATTCCAGCTCCTGAGCAGCAACACAAGAGGAGGCAGCACTGTCCTTGAGAGACCTGGCTGCCAGCCACGCTGCAAAATGGGCTCTTGTGCTCCTACTGGCATTGCATGGAGCATCTTTGTTAATAATTAAAAAAGCAGCACAACACCTGAGGAATAAATAAGTATTTTTAACATGAGTGCCTCGCTCTGTTTCACCCTGTGATGATGTTATTTAACCTCAGTCAGCTGCTGAGAAAGGGGCTGCTGGTTGTGCTTACTCCTGCACGAGCCACTGGATCTGATGGGTTTAAAAACAAGAGTCTGCTGGAGTGCTGGGTTAGGGGAGACCCTCCTGCACCTTCTTCAGCATTTAAACTTGGGGTTATTTCACAGAATCACAGGATCATTGAGGTTGGAAAAGCCCTCCAGGACCATGGAGTCCACCCTGTGCCCCATTGTCCCCAGCCCAGAGCACTGAGGGCCACATCCAGTCCTTCCTTGGACACCTCCAGGGGTGGGGACTCCACCACCTCCCTGGGCAGCCCCTTCCAATGCCTGATCACCCTTTCCAGCAAGAAATCCTTCCTGAGGACTTAAATCCGTCAGCATCTGGAGCAGCCATGCAGCCAGGCCCCTTTCTGAGCCAGGAGCAGGTGCTCCCATAGCACAGATCCTGTGACTGGAACCTCATTAAAATGGTGTGACCTCCCCTGGCCTGAGGTGACATCACTCCCTAAGATCTCAAGGTGTGAATATCCCAATTTGCTGCACCACCTCAGCACATAGAAATCATCTGGGGATTAATATCTTTTCCTTGCAGCCCTTTGGAAGCACAATTGGGATCAGCTGCAGCCGTGAATGTCTAATTCCCCCCTCCAACAGCTCCTCCAGAGCCCCAAGAACATTATTCTGGCATTTGTTGGTGTCCAGGAATTACAGGCACAAAATGTATAAGAGCCTTTGAAGCCTGACTGAAAACTTGACTTAAGCCCCCGGAAATAATAAAAAGAAAGTAAAGAACTCAGTAAAGCTGCAGAAAAGGATTAAGAGAGGGAGGGGAAAAAAAGCCAAGGGGGACAAGTAATTCCAGCTCTATGTGATGGGGTGATATAATGCCTGTGCTATCACTGCAGCCAGGGACTGCTCCCAGGGCTCTACACAGCCACTTTTTTCCCCCTTTTTAAATCTTTAGCCACTCTCCTATATTTTTCTTCTTCACTGCACTTTTTTCAGGAGCAACTGGAATTTAAGAGCAAAGTTTTTTTTTTTGTTGGTTTTTTTTTTTAAATCTGTTTCCTGGAAATATTTTGTGTGTAATAAAGAGCCTGAAAATGTTCTGCTGCTTCTGAAGTCCTGGTCAAGGGAACAGGCAAAAACAACAACAAAAATGTGTGTTTAGGTTGGTTTTGCAAACAATTTGCTTTGTTTCTGTGGTGGTGTCTGTGGAAGAAAACAACTGGTGTAACTAATATTTCTCATGAGCATCTTGGCTCCTGTTCTGTCCGATTGGAAGTAGGTTGTGTGCCCAGGGCTCTCCTCCCCCAAATCTGACCTTCCAATGTCAGAGCATATTAAAAGGGGTTATAAATTCTTTCTGGCAGGAGCCTGCATTTTAGGATTGATGAGTGTGATCAGCAAACTATTCAAATAAGTATGGTTATTATTAAAACCCTGCTAGGAGCAGGATGACATGCAGGGAAACTAATGCAAAGCAATTTCTCCTTCATTTCTGAGACTTGCTTGGTTTTAATGCAGACTAATAATGTTAGTTTTTAATTGTTTCTTTGGGTAAATTGGCTGCTTTTTGTATTTGTGTGTCTCCCCAGGTTGGGGGTTGTGTGGGAAGTGGCCACATGTGGCCAGGGATACACACTGTGCTCGCCAAAGGTGTTGGAAAACCATCCAGGGCTGGGACTGGAAGGCTAAAACAGGGAAAAAAAATCCAGCAGCTTTCCCATTGCTAATGGCTTCCTTTTTATAAGCTTGGTTGTAATCTAACTCCCACCTCCTGGGACAATTCCTGAGCTGTTTGTTCAATATTTATCTGGTTCTGAGTCAGACAAAGCTCCCAGATCTCCAGGCAACATAAACTACCATGGATCCTGTAACTCCAACTGCTGACCATTCCCAGCTGTGCCCAGGATTATCCTGGAGGTTTCACCTCATCTCTGCAGCAGTTTTCATGACACTGGTTCTACTGCAGGTGTGTCCTGATGTTGGAACAGGATTTTGCTCCTGGTTTGTTTTTTTTTTAAAGCCAACAAATACCTGACTGAAGGAAAGTTTCAAATTCCCGAACTAAACAGAGCCCTTGAGCCTCCTGAAGGTGTTTGTTTGAAAGCATTTTCACCCCCACCAGTACAAATGGGTCTGAGCTGGGACTGCAGTAGAGGAAAAGCCCCCATGGACACATTAACTTTGCAAACAAATCTCTCCAGGTATTTCTGGTACACACCGAGTGTCCTTCAGTTTTGTTTTGACCTTTTAAATTTATGGGCTCACATTTCCTGAATGGCTTAAGGTGGTTTTGTATAATTGCAGTAACAGAAGAACCTCTGACCAGCAGCAGTCATCCAGGTCCCCAACCAGGGTCCCAAGTGCCTCATCCCAAACCCAGGGTTTCACTGCACACTGGAGGACTTTGAGTCTGGTTTTCAGCACAGAAATAATGAGAAACGTACAATAAGATGGATGTTTTCCTTATGTAGGTCATTTTTGATGTGGTAATAATCTGTTTCCTTAAAAAAGAAAAAAAAAAAAGTTAAAATGGAGAAGTGGGGGAACAAAATGTACCACAAAGTGTGAGCAAAACTCCTCAGAGCATCCCACAGACATTCTGGGTCCAGCCCTGTGCAGCTGCTCCTGGCTCTTGCCAACAAACCCCAGGTGCTGCCTGAGGGTTCCTTCAGTGGGAGGGGGTTTAAAAGGGGACATCTGAGAGGAAGAAACCCTCAGCATGGGTTAAGATTCATCATTGCTGGGAGGACGATCCCACAGGCACGTTCCAAATATGTCTTTTCAAAGATGATGAGCACTTTTATAAAACTCTCCCCATTTATCTGCCAAACTCCTGCAGATCAAGACCTGTGAATTATTAGAGTAATGAGATTAGGCCCACATTTATGCTACATGGTCTTAAGTTGTTTTAAATTCTGAAGATGAGGTAGGGTCAAGCAGGAAAGGGCAGCACAGCAGAGCAGGAGTAACTTGTCTTCCTTTTCATGTTGTCACATCCCTGTTGGGTGTGTTTCCCATTTCCCTCTCTCCCTGGGAGTTGGCTGGGAGGCTTAATTGCCAAAATTAGCAATTAGAAGAAAAAATTTGTGTCAGAGGACTTGGACTGTAGGAGATGGTGGGAGGGGGGAAGGATAGAGGGAAATGTGAGATAAAAGCAAGAATAAGAAAGAAGGGTGAAACCAAGGGAGAGGGTGGTGGAAGGGAGAAAGGACAGAGGGAAATGTGGGATAAAAAAACATGAGGAAAAAGGGTAAAACCAAGGGAGAGGGTGGTGGAGGTGTTGCTGTCCCTGCTGCAGAGTGAGCAAGAGCGCTTTGGGCGTTTCCTCTTGTAAAGATTGTTGTAACCTCTGAATATTGGCAGGAGCACGTGTATTCCCCCCCACCTCTCCTGCTCTTCTGATTTTCTTCCTGGAGAAGCGGAGATGAAGCCCCCTGAGGAGAGCTCTCGACTGGAGAGACTCAGGAGCAGCAATTTTTCTCTCATTAAGCAGAAGCGCCGGCAGCCCGGTGCCGTGGTTACCCCAAGGTCACCCTCTTGCACTGCAGGATGGAGCAAGGCCACGTGTGAGATGTTCTGCCTCCAAAACCACTTGGCCAAAGAGGAATAAACATGCACAAAGAAAAAAAAGAAACCTCAAAAAACAACCCCTCAAAAAAACAACCCCCCCAAAAAACTCAACAGACAAACACAAAGCATCCCAAGGCCAGCTGGGTTTTGCTGAGCTCTCTGATGAAATGGATTCTTGGCAAAGTGGAAATCCCTGCCCAGGGTGAGGGGCTGGAACTAGATGAGATTGATTCCATGATTCCATGAAAGCTGTGCTGCTCTGGGTCCTGGCCACATCCTTGGCTTGGCTGCAGGAAGGGCACTGCTGGCCTTGGGATCTGCTCACTGACCGGGGTAGGAAGGGGGACTGTGACAGGGGAGTGATTAAAAGATGGAATCTGCTTTTCCACTGTCTTTCTGTGGAGCTAAAAAGCCTTGATGCCACAGCCAGGCTGCTGCAGGAGCTGGGCTGCTGGCAAAAGCTCTGTGAGGCAGCCACCAAGCCAGCACAGGCAGGTAGACAGCAGAAAAGTTGTTCTAATCAAGGACTTACTGTCCCAAAGAAGGTGTGCCAGGCAGATCTTCCTTGGTGAACTGGCCAATGGGGCTACCATGGGTATTTAGGGCTGTGCTTTACCCAGCAACTTTCCCTGTGGTTCTGTCTCTTTGCAGCAGTGTGATGATTTCCCATCTTCTTTGGTTTGGGAGATAAGTGTGAGAATTTTGTGTGCTTCAATTTTTATGCCTCCTGCTCTTGGAAGTTATTCACCTTGAACATGAGCCCTTCTCCAGTTCCCCAATTAAATATACATGTTGGGATGTGCTTGGAGGGATGCACAGGGGGAGTGACAAGCAGGGGAAGCATTTTAAGATGAATTATAGATCAAGATTTTGATAAAAACAACAATTGCTTTATGCTGGCTGGTCACACAGGACAGCAGCTCGTAGGGTTAAAGACAAACCTCTTCCCTAGCAGCGAGTCCATCCACTGCCTGGCAAATCCATCTTCCCTGAGAATTCACATCCTAAATCAGAGCAACCACAAAGAAAAATGGAAAAGGCTTAAAATATAACAGCCTCTAGGATATTTTGGTAAATGATCATGATGTAAAATTGCGTGGAGATGGATTGGTGGAGGGATAGACAGTTATAAAGTTAAAGAAATGATGTCTCGGAAACTAATTCTGAATTAATGACACCTTGTAGATCTTTACTGGCTTCTATCTGAGGAGCTCAAGCTGACACAGAGACATTTATTAATTAGAATTCATTTTACAAGAGAACAAGCTGAGGATGAGAATGGAGAAGTCGCTCTCGGCCCATCATAAGTCAGATGTCAGCGATGGAGGCAGCAATAAAAAACAAGGCTGTGGATTCCCAGCCTGTGGTGATGCTGAGCAGGGAGGCAGGAGAAATAAATTCTCCCCAAAGGTGAAAACAGCACTTGGGTCAAGTAAGATTTATTTTGCCCAGAGCTGAAGTCAATGAGGCTCTTTGTGAGGGCAGGAGGAGGTAACAAATTTGTGCCACAAAGAAAAACCCCATGTGAAAACCCACACGGGGTGTAACCCTGTTGCTGAATTAATTACTCTGAGATGAGCTCCATAAATACACCATGCTCTGATCATTTATCTAAAATACCTCAGACAGACTATATTTAGAAGATAAGAGACTCTGATCTTTCTTTTCTTCATGTTTATTTGTACCAGCTCACGGGTTTAATTAATACTAAAGCATTTTAAAATTAATGAACAGAAATGAGAAGGGATGAAGATGAGACAAGAATCATGAGGGTGGAGATGGGGAAGAAGGCTCTGCCCAAAGCCTGGCTGTGTCTTGCTTGGCTTTAAGGAGCCATTAGGTAAAATTAATTTTTAACAACATGGATTGTACAGACTAATTTCTGTATCAGGACTAGACTGGCTTGTTTCTTGATCTACAAGTTTAAACTGAGGTGTCTGAATTGAAGAGTAGGGACATAAATCTAAACTGTTGCACAAGCCAGAAACAAAGTGGTTTCTTTTACTTATGCAATAGCTTATCTGTTACAAGATTTCTTCCCAGACTGACACACTACCCAGCGCTGAAAGTTTGGGTGAAATTAATAAAATTATATTGGGGGAAGAAAAAATTACGGATGGACCAGAGCTGTAATTGTCTTGTGTGTTCTCTTGGGATTGAATTCTTACTGGTGAGGTTTTCTTCTGATTAAACACAGTCCTGAAGGAGACACCAGCTCTCCAAGCAGAAAGTGGAAAACCTGTAGCAGAGCTGCAGGATTCCTAGGAGTGGGATGGGAACTTTTTAACCTTTACCTCAAACCCACCTCTCCCTGCCCAGCAGCAGCAGTGGGCAAACCATCCGAGCATCTCCAGAGTGAGAGTGGATTTGGGTTTGCTCCTGCAGGCACAAACCTCCCTGGATAGTGGGGATCTCTTTAGCTTTGCTGTGAGGCCACTGGGATGTGGCAGCAGATGCCAGAGGAGTTCCTGGGTGTGTGGGTATGATGTGAGTGATGTGCAGCATTTGCCATCTGCCTTGCCAGGCCCCACTGGCAGGATTGATCCTGGCTGGGTGCTGTGCCCACCACGTCTGTCTCTTGACACAATATGATGCCACCAAGGCAGGCTTTGCTCAGGCTGAGCATTAATTTATTGGAACCAGAGCCAAAAAGATAAAACCCATCCCCAGCGTTCTCCTTGCTGAGAACACTTCCCTGGTGGAGCCCAGTCATCTGTCAGCCCTGCTGAAGTCCCAGGGGAATTAATCTAAATTATGGAAATGTTAGGGATCACCATTCTAAACGTTTTAGTGCTCAGTTCATTCCTTTGTCCCTGAGGAGTATTATTTGATAAAATAAAATAGGTCTTAATTAACCACCTGCCTTGTCCAAATGGGACAACTGCTTGATGGGAGGGGAAGGATTGAACAGCAAGGTTTATTTTAAAATAAAACAGGGGGGGGAAATAAATGGAATAGCCTTTACAATAGTTAAGCAGATCCTGTCCTCTTCTGCACTAATGATTCTGATCTCAGTTACCTACTGACTCCTGATGTCTTCCCTGGCAAACTGGGGCAGTGTTCAGCCAAGTGCCAAACTTCAGTATTAAAATGCAACAGAAGGAAAGTGAAATATTAGTTTCCCTTCTCACATCCAGCCCCAATCTGCCTTTGAAGAAAGTGAGCTGTATAAAAAATGGATGAAAGGGTTCCTTGGGAAATCACAGCATTTGCCTGCAGCAGAGGCTGATATTTGGGGACAGATCAACAAAAATATTCAGACGCTCAGAGGGCTTTGCTAACTCCCTGTGTAAACATAAGGAAGCTTTAGGTGCCCACCTAATGAAGGCAAAATGATCGCTTTCTGTTGTTCCAGCCCTTTGCTTTTGCCTCAGAATGAGCCTGAAGATCAGATTGGAGCCTGAAAGACTGTTTTTCCATCTACCTGAGTGTGACTGTGCTCCGGTGGCACATGGAGAGCCCAGGGCTCCTGGGAATGATGTGGGGCTGCCCTGTGTGTGTGGAGAGGGCCAAGGAGCTCCAAAGGGTCACACAGAGCTGCAGGATTCACGTTAACAAACATCCTTTCTGGCTTCCAAATCCCTCTTGTCAGATGCTCTCACCCTGTAAAACATCACCGTGTGTTTGTCTTGGTGGCTGCATTATGTGATGGTCTGGAGTCCAAACTGGAGAGCATTTGTGGGTTTTTTTCCCCCTCTTGCTTTATAAATCAGCAGCTGGACTTTATTTCTGCAGGTTGGTGTCACTTAGAATGTCCTGGGTTGGAAGGGATGCACAAGGATCATCCAAGTCTGAGTGCAGGGGAAGCCCTTGAGCACAGAGGGATGGGATGAAAGAGTAAAAGCAGGGGGAGAAGTTGTTTTTCTCACCAAAGCAACCCTTCAGCCCTGGCACAGCCCTGTGGCATGCCCAGGGGAGCTGTGCAGGGTCCCCTTGTGCCAAGAGGCGAGTGTGGAACTGGAACTGGGAGTGGAAGTTTCACTGGGTGAGTGGAACGGGACAGCGCCCAGGCAGCTCCGCAGCCTCACAGCAAAGCACAACCCCATCCCCTCACTCATCCCCTGCTCTCCTAGACGGCCACTCCACAAATCCCCATGGATGTCCCCTTCCCCTCCAGCTGCCCGGGGCTGCGGGATTCAGGCACTGGCAGGAGCTCCGGCGCGGGTTTGTACAAATCGCTGGGAGGAGGCAGAACCGGCAGCATCTGTCGCTGCCGTCGGGGGTGGAGGACTGCTCAGGTCTGGCAGCCAGGGTTGCCTCCTGTGCTGGTTGTGTTAAACAGCACTTCTTTCTCAAAAAAATATGCGAGCTGGAGGCTTTATTTCAGGCTGCAGCCGGAGCGTCTGGGCTGCGGGACGGGAGCGCTGCGAGTGGCACCTCGCTTTGCAGCCAGCTCTGCTGGGCTGGGCTGGGAGCCAGGGAACATCCCACAGCCCGTTTTTTGGAAACCTGAGCAGAGACAGCCTTTCCAGATTGATTTTTTTTTTTTTTTTTCAAAAGGATGAAGCCTTTCTTCTGCCTTGTATTTCTATGAGGACTTGCAGAGAAATAGTCTGTCAGAGAGGGGCTACATGAGGGTCACTCACCTTCTGAGGTTTAAAAGGGGATTCAGTTATCTGTCCTCCTTTGACCTTAACATCTGAAGCAGCAGAGAATGCCTCCATCTGGGAATAAAACTGCATCATTCTTCATCCTGCAGGGTCCTCTGCCTTGCCCTTTTTATTGTCTGAGATCTTGTTCAAATCCTGGCTCTTTCACATATGATCAGCTTCTGCTTTGCTGGAGTCAGACAGAAGTGAAAACAAACAGACCTCTGTTCCCAGATACAGCTGCTGTGCTGGTTAGTGCACACTCCTCCAGCCTTTTTTCCCTGCAGAGACTCCTTTTCCCACTGACTCTCCAAGTTCTGCCTTGGGGCTTCCCCTCAGGGTTGTTCCTTGATCCCCCTCCTCTTGTGTCAGGGCTGGTGCTGAGCAGGGGGGTGATGTGCCCTGACCTCTCTGGGGGCACAGTCACCCCTCAGCAGGGGCTGTGAGGGGTTTGGAGGGAGCTGCTTCACCCCAGGCAGGGAATGTGCCCCAGGATCACAGTTCCAGCACAGGGATATTTATTTGTTAGAACAGCAACATCCTCCCGTGTTTAGAGTACAGGAACTGGGATGAACTGACCCATGTGACAAACTGATGTGCTGTGGGACACTTTCCTTTTCCCTGTCAGGAGATGCTCCTCCACTGATGGAATTCCATCCATCAGGGTCAGGGAGCCCCTGTCCCTGACCATTGTGTGTGGCTGAAAAGCGAGTTAAAACTACCCATGTACCCATGAGCTTTGTTGAAGCTTTTCACAGTCCTGAGTTACAAAAATTGATTAAATACTGTAACTAATCCAGGGTTACTTGATGCTTCATGGTTGTCACTGCCTGGTGACAACCAGGTCTTCCTGCAGGAGGGGAACCACAGCTGATCTGTGTGGAGGAAGTTGGAGAGGACAAGGGGAACATGGATGTGCTGTTCAACTTCCAGCCCTACCTGAGTCCACTCCAACCTGGAAACAGGGAATGTGCAGTTTGTGGGAAAGAACCAACTTATATTTCTGTATCATTCTTTGTCCTGCAAGACCCTGATGTGTTTTGGGGCTTATTCTGGCAGTTCAATGTGAAACACCACGAAATAATGATACTTGAGAAAAATTCAGGGGGAAAAAAGAAATCACTATTTCTTTTCTCTGTTGGAACTTCAAGGAGTAAAACCTCTGTGTGATCTACAACCTTACCAGGTGTTTGACTAACAGATCATGAACCAGATCAGGAAATGCTGTGGTCTGTGTTTGATTTAATGCATAGTTGTTCATATTAAGGAGGAATCGTTTATACCTGTACTCCCCTCACACACCTCACAAAGTCAGCAGTAAGTTTTTAGCTTAGTTTTGCATAAGTGGAAGAACTTTAGTGGTGTGAAGCTGCTGTGGCACGCAGGGAGCTTTGCTTCCATGCTCAAACTGCTCTTGGAAGTGATTGATCATGTTTAAGTATTGGCACCCAGCTCACCTTCCTGCTGTCAGAGGCTCACACTGTTTCCCAGGCTATTTTCCATATTAACATCCAGAAGGAGAGAGATCGTGCTTAAACGAGTTTGTTTAGTATTTGAACGTCCCTAAAACTCACAGCACCACCACTCTTGGCTCAGTAATTTATTTCAGGCTCTGATTTAAACGTCTCTCCATTTGTTTGGGGTCAGATTGGATCGTGAGCAGTGTGTGCACATAACTTGCCATTTCCATCTTGGGAAAAGGACCATGTTAGTCAGAAATGGGCACAGAAATGAGCTTGGCAGCGTGCAGGTCCTGTGCATTGTGATTCATGTGGTAAAACACACCTTCAGGTCTGGGCTCTGCCCCATCTGGGGGGTGGGTTTATGTGGTCTGAGATTCCTGATGAGATTTAGGCACTTTGCTGGTGGGGAAAAGCAGGGTCCTGTGCTAACTCAGACCCAAGGCTACACAGACATCCCAGTCATTTCAGCAGTTTCAGCCTTGAGTTTATCACAGATTTAATGGATAAACCACAAATTTGGGGGGGTGTGTGTGCTCCTGATATGACAATTTATCCCCAAACCCCCATACAATGCTGTTACCCCATCCCTGCCTGGCCCTGATGACTTCCCCCCCCAGTTTGTTCCTTTTCCAGCTCAGCACTGCTCGCTCTGCAGTCCTGCTGCAGACATTCATATCTAAGAGATATAATCAATGACTTGATTTCAATGCTGTAGGCATTCCCTATAGAAATCCCCTGCTCAGTCAATTAGCAGGACTGAATTTCATATTACTTAACATCTATTCTCCTAGAAGGCAGGAGATTCCAGCATCTCCATCTATATTTGCTGGGATTATTGCTTAAAGGTGGCTTAGCTACTAAGCCACTGCTGCAAAAAGCTCCATTAACTTCTTTACTTGTTGTACATGTGAGCTGGAAGGATTTCAGGGCTGTAGGTCGACTAGAGAAACCTGACACCCATTCTTCCAGCAATTAAACTTTGTAAAGTAAACTATGTGGATTTCATTAAGGAAATGGATCCATCAGCACTGGGAATACCGTTTATGAATATTTCCTTGTAATGGAAAAGTGAGCATGTTGACAGGATGAATTATTAGACATATTTACAAACAGCTGTTAAAAAGCCGATGTGGATGTCCCAGCTGTATTCCTCCCCCCTTTTTATGCAGGGTTTATAGCAGTTATCCTTTGAAAAGCCAGCTCAATTGGCTTTCTTGCAAGGAGAGAGGTGAGCTTGATTAATTTATTCATCCTCCACCAGTCTGCAGTCCCAACCAAGGGAACAGTCTGTCTGTCTGCAGTTTATTTGAGGAGGAAACCCAAGGGCAGACAAGCAGCACAGAGCCTACACGGTGTTTAATTACAGCTATTGTGTACATCTGATACAGGAATCAATAAGTTTGAGTCTTTCCCCAATCATGCTGATTTTTATGGAATTCTTTTCCTTTTCTGGGGACTGTGTGAGATCTGAGGTCGTTAGTGGGAGTTTGACACCAGGGGAGAGGGTTTGGATCTTGGCGACGCCGTGAAGGGTCCGGTCTGATTCACCGGCTGATATTCCAGGTTTAAAGGGACAGATAGGAAAGAAGGATTCAACCCAAGGTATTGCCACTTGAGGTGCATTGTGAATGCTGCTTCTGAACATGTCAGCTTGGAAGTTATAGGAAAAAATGTGAATCCCATGGCATTGGATTACAAGTACAGAATATGCAATGAGATGATTGCCAAGACTTTCAGACTCGTCTCCTGTGTGAACCCCCTCCTGCTGTCGCTTCCCCACCTCAGTCTTTCACCTCTCTGTCAACAAAATAGATAGAACAGCTCTCAGCTGGAGAGGTACAAGCAGGACCTGGCACTGCACCCCAAGTGCTTTGGGACCGTGGTGTCCATGGCACTGCAGCAGGGAAAGCTTGACCTGGAATTGCTGCATCTGCTTCCCGCAGCGAGATTCCCCCGGATCCCCAGCCAGCCTCCAGCAGCTCCTCTTTTTTCTCTTTGACTAGACACCATGTGGAAAGTTCCTTGTGTTGTTTCCATCTGACTGCAGCAGCATCTGCTGCTGCTGATAAAGCTGCTAGAACTGGGAGAGGAGCAGCCCCAGCCCTTGTGTGGGACCCTGGTGGGTCCCAGCTGGTGGCAACGCTCTGGAACAATTGTCACCCACCTCAACTGCTCTGTTTTAACCCAAATTACAGAGCACTCAGGTCCATCTCTCTTTGCCAGGGCAGTGCAGCATCTCCTGCAGTTGACAGAATGACTGTGCTTAAGTTTAAATGTGTTTTCTCTTTGGGGATCCAGGGTTCCCCTTCCATCCATTTAAATCCCTCAACCATTTGCATCTTCTCTGCTCCAGAGCCAGTTTCTCCAAGGAAGAGGCTGTGGAGCTGGAATTTGGTGGAGAAATGGAACACTTGGGGCTTCAGAGATGCAAAGAACAAGATCAGTGTTTAATGATGTATTTGCTGGGGTCAGTTTTCATATTGTCTGAAGCTGGGTCTCCAATTTCCTCCTCCCCAGCTCCAGCAGTTATCCCTTTGCCATATAGGATTGCAAGAAGAATATTGTTTCTGCAGCACAGGAGAGGATAATGTAATACAAGCTGAACAAATTCTCCATGTTTATATCCATAATTTTAACAAATTTATTTAAACAAATAGGCCTGCTCTAAAGCCAGCTCTGTTTTTACGTGTTGTGATCCCCTCTGAGTATTTTGGTTCTCTCCAAGCTAAATCCATGAAATGAAAGGAGTATTTTTTAAAGTTAATTAAAGAAATGGAAGAATATGGTTATAAAGAAGTTAGATTTGCTACAGCATCCATATATAATACACCTGCTTTCAAAGGGGATCTAGTGGAAGGACACATTCCCTCTGTAAGGTGCTTAGGTTGATGAGAAACCTATTTGTAAGGAAAATTGACTTTGGAAACACTTGAGAGCAAGCTACTGCTTTTTTTTCTAAACTCTCTGCCAAGTGATTGATTTGGTCCAGAGGTTCATCAGATCATTGCTTCCAATAATATAATTTTGCTTATTTATTTTATAGATGATCAATGTGATAAATATTGCAGCAACACGGAAGTGCCAAGCAGATTATTTCTGGCGGCGTTGGAGTGGTGAGGGGCACGCTCCAGCTTCCACTGTGTGCCTTGTGAAGCAGAAAAGCAATTCAGTCAGACTAAAGGCTACAGATGAGGCTGGATGTTCGCTGCAATAAATGCAAATGATTTGAATTCATTTCACTGGTAAGAGGAGAAGAGGGGGGAAAGGAAAAAAAAAAAATTAAAGATGTTGCAGATCAAGGAATTCAACTTTAAACAGACGCAAAATTAACATAAAAGAAAACAAAGCAATAAAGAGAGGGGAGAAATAGATTTCGCTAAAATAATCTGGTTTAATGAATAGACTGTGATTTATTTCTGAAGTACCTCTCTGTGGTAGTGGTTTTCTCCCCCCCCTCTTTTTTTAGAGCATGTACAATAGCATTATGGCCTAGCTGCAATCAGTCTGCTGCGAACAGCTTGTATATATTTGGATGTTCACTGGCCCATGAGAGCAAATCGTCCTCCCTTACTGTCAAAGACTTTCTTTTCCAGTTCCTTTATTAGGTAACGAATGGTTCCCGTTTCCTTTGTTCTTCAGTGTTAAGCACGTGGAGATTTTCTGGCTCTGTTTTATTATTTTTGTTTAGATTTGTTAATGACTTGTGTTTCTTTGTCTGCGAGGGATGGGGTTGTAAGGCTCTCCTGCTTTTCACTGAGAAATACCTTGTAATGAAATACAGCCCAGAGCTTATCAATGCAGGATATAACCCAGCTGGGATCCTTGCATGAACATTCACTGCAGCACATTGGGGTAATTCTTGTAAAGCCTCTTGAAAAGAAAGGAAATTTTCACTCGTTCAGGGCCAGTGCTGTAACTGCTGAATGGGCACCCAGTATCTCTCACATTTTCTCCAGTGCCACAGAAGAAATAAATGATAAAATAGTCTTAAGAGATTCAAATTTATGGATAGCCTGCTTGAGTCTCTTCTTATTTAGATTTAGTTTAAATTACTTCTAGACTGAGGAGTTTTGCAAAGGAGTTCGTTCTCCTCTGCATCCCGAGAGGCAAGAGAGGGAAGGGTCATGTCCTCGTGAAAAGCCTCTGGTGCTGCCTTCAAGGGCTGTGGGAGCTCCTGGACCAGCCAAACACCAGGCCAGGGCTCTGCTCACATGGGAATTACCCTGTCTGACAGAGGAATGGGCTCTAAGGCTTGTTTTTGGAGTGACCACAAGTAACTTGAAGTGATGAGAGCCCTGAGATGCCACAGGAACTGGAGCCCGGGGACACTGCGGCGCCAGCGGTGCTGAGGAATTCAGAGACCTTGACCACATTTGGCAAATCTGCATATTTGGGTTCCCCCTGCCCCTTTCCCCCCTGTCCCTGAGCTAAACCTCTGGCCCAAGGAACATCAAGAAATCATGGAACAGAAAAATACAAGTGTTCCTGGTTGGAAATAGCCTTTGCCTTTTGTCTGGGCTGGGTATGTTTAACTGTGCCCCTTCCACTGCCAGCATGTGTTTGCCAAGGAAAACTTTCCCATTTAAACCTTCCCCTCATCCAAATAAAGAGAGAGGAGCTGGAAGTAGGTCTTGGGGAAAAAAATAATACACTTGATCTCCATTTTTTTTTTTTTTTTTAAATCTAGTCCTTTCCTATCAGTTTGAAATCCTGAGTTGCTTTGCCTGAATCCCCGACCAGCAGGTGCACAGCTTGTGAACCACATGGTGATGTCTCTGGTGTCAGTCACGGCCCAAGAGTGACACAGGGGTTTGGACAGGCACTTTAGTCTTTTTTTTATTCCCCAGGATGTGTTTTAGTCTTTTCTTTGCTCCCTGGGACTCCATCCCAGATCCCAATCAGCCCACCAGGCTGGCACCAGGAGGTGCTGTTGCCACCACCTCAAGTTGGCTTTTTTTGGGGGAGAATGGTGCTTTTGGTAATTTTTTGGTGAGAGGGAAAGTTGTTAAAAGCAAGACCAGCTTGCTAAGTCACACCAGCTCAGTGGAGACCACCTGTGAGGGCTCTTGGGGGTGTCCTGGAAGGAAACCCAGTGTTTTTCCCTGGTCCTTAGTTTAAGCTGCAGGGGGGTTCCTTGGTTTGTGGTCAGAGGTTTGATCCCAGCACGAGCTGGGATTGCTCACACTGGAGCAGAGTGTGGTTTCATCCACCTCCCCCAGTCCTGAGCACTTGGAGTCAGCATCTGAAATGCCTCCTCCAGACCCCACAGAGGGCAGGGAGCAGCCTCTGCAGCGCTGCCAGCTCCCTTAATTAAGGGAATGCAAATGGGCTGCGAGGGAGAAGGTGCCAGTGAAAGGAAAAGCAGCTCATGAAAGGGAGCACAGAAATTATTCACATGGCCCTAAAGTTTACTTCTTAGAGGTCTTTTTTTTTTTTTTTTTCAATTTCATATATTTTCCTTGATCATTTGAGAGAAAAGATCCGTCCATAGACAGATCTCCAAAGAGATTATGATTTTTTTTTTTTTCAGCATTGCTATTGCTTTAATCCGTGGTCTCTTTAGACAGGGAATGTCTAATTGGTGCACTGGTGAAATAAAATGTTTAAATAGATTGAATGGCAGACTTTCTCCCTCTGTTGTGACATTAATCCCCCAATATTCCTGGGCCCCTTGCTGGGTATTGAGGCAAAGAAAGGAACCAGAGGAGGTCCCTCTCTATACATCTGTGATGTGAAAACTCCCTGGATACACTTATCATACATGATCCAATACATCAATTAAAGCAAAGACCTTCCTGCAATCATCACTAACACACATGAAATAAATCACTCCATATGATACATATTTCTCTACCCCAGGGCAGGTGGCTCTGCAGAGAAGATGTGATGGGAGAAGGCAGGAGAAGGTGCCTGGCCAGCCTGGTTTCCAGCAGAACATCTCCCTGCAGGGTTGGGACTTATTTTTTCCCCACACCTTGGGAGAAGATGCTGGAGAAACAGCTAAGATGGAAATTAGGAGGTAAACGGAAAGGTTGGTGCTCTTGAAGCTTTCTCTTTTTTTTGATGGTTTTATCTTTTATCAGCTTGTATTCTTTGTGATTTTATCAAGATTGATGAGAATGTTTAAAAGGAACCTGTACCTGCTCTGTCTTTCTCTGGTTTTGGCTGAATTCCCTGAGGAGAAGAAGTTTTATAAACTTCTGACTTTGCATTTGACTGTGAACACCTCCATCCCCTCCCTTCCCTAAAAAGAGCTCCTAGGAAATCCTGAAAAGAGTGTGAAAGGATAAGCAGGTTTCAGACTCCACGTTCCTCTATCACTTACAAAATGAAGCAGCAGATTAACGCTCCCAGACCCCCAAATCAAAGGTTTTCCAGCTCTACCCCTCTCCCACCTATTATGCAGGGGAAAAAATCTCAATCTCCTCAGATAAGAGGGGCAAAAAAAAGAGAAGAAATTAGGGTTTAAAAATCATTTAGGTTGGCCTTGATTTTAGTTGGCATTGTCAGTAATACACACTGCCTACAGTAGAATTAAAAAGATTATTGTGGACTAAAAGGCAGAGCCACAGCGTGTTTGACAATATGCTCTGTATTTCATGTTCATCAGGACAGGGAGCCTGAAATGCTCATTTCTTTATGATGAAGGAACTAAAGATTTCCAATGAACCCTCTGCAATGAGCATGCAGGGGAGATTTATTGCTAAACCAGCTTGTTAATCACAGTGACCACCTTAACTAAGCTGTGTAGATACCCATCCCTTCAAACTGGACATCCCTGTCCCAGTGGGCCCTGCTGATATTTCTGAGGGTTTGTGCAAATCTCCCATGGGTTTCCATGGGCTCTAGGACATTGAAAGCAGCCCCAAGGGTTCACCAACAACAGCCTGGGATGGAGATGGTGGGAAATGGGACCACACTGATCACCAGCACCTTGGAATGATGCTGGTGATGTGCCTTGGCCTGTGTGTGACTTGAGTTCAGAGCAACAGAGACTTTTCCCCTGTTACTGGAACAAACAGAGATGGGAAATCTTTGAAGGCTGCCCCAAGCACTGTGGGTTTGGTTGTAACTGCCTCATTAGTAAATAATTAATAAAGTAGACAAGCCAGTGATAGGAAAACCCACCATCCACCCTGGCTGCATCTGCTTCAGCCACTGACCATGAGCAAGTTGGAGGTGGAGCAGGCACAGCTGGACAGCTCAGGAGTAACCCAGGAGCAGGGAAATGTCCCCTCCTCACCAGAGAAGGTACCTCTGATGGATGGTGGAGTGTCTGTGCGTGTGTCAGAGCAGGATTTGGCCCTTAGGAAATCGTTAAGCTGTAAATTCTGGATGTGACAGGCCAGGGTAACACTGGGCTGCTGGTTCCTGTCAAAGGCTGTGCAGAGACTCCTTCGTTAGAGGGTCAATAATTGGCTTGATGGGCTGTAATTGTTCACCCTGCTCTGTCACAGTGCAGGGCTGGAGGTGCAGCCTGGCCTTGTGCATCCTGGGAGGCTGCAGCAAAGCAGCTCCTGGCCTCAGGAATGGTTTTGGCAGCTGTGGGGGGCACTCTGGGGATCAGGGCAGCACAGCTGGGTCGTGGGTCAGCAGCTGGGATGGGTAATGCTTCCAAAAGGGATGGATGGATGCCCAGTTCCAGGGTCCATGTCCAGGGAAGGGCTTTGCTCCCTGTTCCTGGGCACCTGCCAGCCCCAGTGTCTGTTGTGGGGCCTCTGTCCAGCTCTGTGCTCACAGATCACTTTTGAACACAGTTGTGTTTCAGAGAGAGACCACAGTGCCACAAAGAGTGGACAAACTCTTCAGGTGACCTCTCTTTGGCCAATTTGCTTAATTTATGACCAAGATGGAAAACCTCTCCATGCTCCTGTCAGGGAGATGTGCAGCCTGAGGAGTGTGAAACACGAGGATGCAGCAGAATGTTTGTTTTAAAAAGAAGAGGTGGGGGTGGTGTGGTGTGTAGACCTTGGATGTTCCCACTGTGGAGCAAAGGAAGGGTGAGGAGAAGGTGATCCAGTTGCTTCTGGCTGTGGGTCAGTATGGCCAATGCTTTCATGGTGTGTTTTGGGTTTTTTTTTCCTAAATCACTGAATATTGCTGGTATCTTTGCAGGGTTATTTTTGTGCTCTTCCCCGTGTGATCCCTTTTATTTCAGCTCTTAGCTGTGGGAAGATGATTAAAAATGGCACATTGTCTGCACCTTGAATTTCTGACACAACCTCAGCACAGACGTTGTCGGCAATTGTGCTCCTGACAGTAACAAGACACTCTAACTCAGGATTTGGAGACTTTCTGTTCTCTGCCCTTGCACTTAATGAAACCAGAGTTTGTTTTAGAAAGAAAAAGCCTTTCTGAGTTAATTTCAGCTCAGTTCAAACCAGAGGATACAGAGGCAGGAACTGAAGCTCGCAATCATGAGCAAATCTGAGGAAGGGAGAGGATAAGGTGCCGTAGGAAAGAAAAATCCTTTTTATTTCCCAAGAAGGTATTATGAACAGTAGAGAGAGAGAGAAAAAAAAATTCCTTGACAAGGTTCTTCTAAAGAGGAAGAACAGTGTAAAGTGCTGGTTAAATTCCCATTGATCCTTCACTCAGCTTCCCATATACATGTGGGTTTGACTATCTGATATCTCCTTTCACTGTCACAAGTAATAACTGAGTGGAAACAATCATTTCTAAATAACTGCCTATGATTCTTCTATTGTAGTGATTAGGGATGAATAATTATTAGCTCTGCAGAATTGTGCGCGGGGAGATGTGACGCGAGTCGCTGCGAGCTGTCAGCCGCCGGCACCTGCGCGATCGGCTCGGTGCCTATAGACGGCGCCTATAGATGGTGCTCTTGGCCTCGTGCAGCTCCAGCAGCTGCTCCAGGCTGGGAATCAAGAGCCTGGATGTGCTTTTCCACGTCCTAAATAGTCACAGGGAAGGGGTGGTGGGGTGAGGGAGGGTAGAAAAAAAGGTTGTTTTTCTGCCGCTGTTTTCTTGTTTTAGATATCAGGGAAGAGCTGGATGTGTTTTATTACCCTGGGAATGGCAAATGTTGGGTCTTGCTGCCTCTGTGGGCACCAAGAGAAGTGCCCAAGGCGATGTCTTAAGCCACGTTATCCAGGACTTTTAGCAAATATGAAGCTCTGGGTGCTGGGAGGGTTGAAAGGCTCCTCACTGCACATGGCTCAGGCAGATTCATGACCTGTAGCGAGGGAGTTTATCAAAGATGAGGACAGAGAGAAATTGTGAACACACGGGCTCAGAGCAGAGCCCAATCTTTCACTGATGCTTTGCTTCACCAGCTGCTTAAAGGCTGCTCTGTCAGCACCAGCCCAGATCCTGCCATGCAGAACAGGGGTGCTGGGTGTAACTCCCTGTGTCAGGAAATAGGGATCACAAGTCGTGTGCTAACACTTTAAAGCTGGCTTTGTAGCTGATCTTCCCTGCTTGGGCAGTGGTTGTTGAGCTCCTGGTTTATTCTCCAAAGCTGGGAGTGCCTGTGTTGGTGACCCTGCTGCTGAAGAAGTGGCTGCTGGCACCCTGGTGAATCCCATGGCACTGCAGGTCTGTTCTGTCCCCAGTGCTTGAGCCTCAGGAGAGGAGGATGCCAGGAATGGCCCAGGATCTGCTCTCCTGGCTGTTTAACGTGTGCCTCTGTGTGGTGATACCATGAATGTGTGTAAATATGTGTGTGCAGGGCTTGTGTGGAGCTCAGTGGACATTGCACATGTTTGTACATCTTTACATCTGGCACTGTATGTGTTTGATTGAATTGGAGGCAGGTCCTTCCTTCTCTTACAGCTCCAGACCTTGATTCAAACACTTAGGCCTGACACCCTTTCCAGGAAAGAGTGAATGCAGATATCCACAGAAGAATAATATCTGGATACTCCCAGGTACATGGTGTAATTCTTAGGGTGGGTAATTACATGGTGTAATTCTTTCAGGGCCAGGAGTTGGACTTTGATGGTCTTTGTGGTTCCCTTCCAACCCAGGAGACTCTCTGATTTCTCCAGCAGCACATCCATCCCCTGAGCAAACCTGGGTGAATCTCCCCCTGCTTTGTGTTGCCCCCCACATGCTGGAACAGCCCCTTGCTCACATGCCCTGTACAGGAGCTGCACTTGAAGTCTTGGGGTTGCTCCCCAGCCCAGCAATCCTGTAATTAGCTTGAGACAAACTCTCCTTACAGGAGCATAATTGGCCATCAATAAATAACAAACAGAAGACAGGATGCAGACAGGCCTGCAAAGAGGGGAGAAATGGGTGTTGAGACACTCTGACCTGCCCTGTGTGTCTTCTCCACAGGGAGGAATTGCATCAGTGGGATGTGAATTCAGCCGAGGATGAGTTTTGCAATGGGATTTGGTTCCGTTTGCTGTGAATGTGCAACACAGGAACTGTATTGGGGACAGAATAGGAAGGAGAAAAGCTTGCTCGGGAGCCAATGCTGCCATCCACTGAGTATCTGCTGTTTCCTCTCCCGAGCTAAACAGCTGCAACCTGGGGATCTTTCCAGGATGTCAAAGTCCTCAGCTCTGGAGCTGCAGTGACGTCGAGGGGACCCTTTCCGTGGGAATGGGGCTGGGCTCCTGGCTGTGCTGTGTAGGGAGATTATCCAGGCTCCACTGATGGCTGTACAGGTGCTGTTGGAAAGGAAATCCTTCCTGAAGGATGGTACACGTGGTAGGGATGGGGAGGCACACAGGCAAGCCAGCCTGTCCTTTCCTCCCAGATGGGGCAGTGCAGGGTTCACAGCCCTCCCATTAGGGAGGGCATCACAGGATCTGGGACTGCACAGTGGGATGCAAAGGCATTCCCTGCTGGACCCCTGCACCAGGGGCTCCTGAACCCTCTATACAGCAAAACTGACAGCAACTGTGTCCTTGTCCCCAAAAAACCCCACTCTTGCAGGGTCCTGCTGTGACATGCACCAAGGGCTGCATCAAGGGTGTCCCTCCCTGGGCTGAGCCTGGGGAAGATGCAGTGAGGTCACTTTTGCGGCTCTGCTACAGCAGGGGAGGTGAGGGAGGCAAGAAAGGCACTGTAAGAGTAGATTGGGTTTGTTCTGTTCCTCAGAGGCCCAGGATGACGGCTCTGATTTTCTCTTGCAACTATTCCAACGTGTAATAGACAAATTGTTAAAAAATTCTTGATGACAAGATATAGCAAACAGCAATCCATCGTGGTATTCACTCCTTCCACCAGTTGCACTCCTCAGAATCGCTCCTATGCCCCTTGCTGGGGCAGGGGCAGCTGGATCGTGGTGCTCCTGGGTTTTTGGAGCAGTGTGGCACTAGGGCTGGCTTTGCCTTGCTGCTTCAGATGTTGCCAAGCCCTTGAGGGCTGATGCAGGCACCCAGTGGGGCTCAGGATGGTTGAAGATGCATCAATGTGTAACGAACTTTGGGTACCTCCAGCTTCCAGGTATTTTTCCTCGTGCTGAGCCAGCAGCAGAGGCCAGGTGGAGGCTCCAAGGTGAACCACTCGACCCCGAGGTGGGCTCCCCTGGGTTCCCAGCAGTGAGTGGTCACAGGGTGTCCTGTCCCAGCCGGCCATGGCCACTGTGGTTGGGTTCTGACAGCTTTTGGCAGGTCAGGAGGTGTGAAGGTCGGTGACTTCAGCGGTTGTGTGGCACATGTACAGCTTTGGCTCTGCTGGAGGTGACCTGGCCTTGGCAGAAAACCAAGCTGCCAGCTCCTTTCACAGACAGGGGAAACTGAGGAAGGGAGAGCTCAGGTGTCGCTCTTCCCACCAGAGCCGGAGGCAAAGGGTGCACAGGGGGGAACAAAACCCAGCAGCCCGCATTCCCCTCCCTCGCAGCGCTGATGGAGGGGCCGCAGCCCCGCAAGGTGGGACAGCTGAGGGGGCAGGTGCAGGGGGCAGCTGCGGCGGTGCCGGGACGCGCAGCCCTGGGCGCTGATGCTGCCCCGTTCCCGGGGTCGCTTTCGGGCTTTTGTTTCAGCGATTCCACCGCGCTCGGCGGGGGAAAGAGGGGGGCGCAGGTGAGGCGAGGGGGGGACGGTGATCCCCGCTCGCAGCTCCGCGGCTGGGGAAGGGTTAATCGCGGGGAGCGGGGGCGG